>BGZK01004691.1:0-12132 GCA_005406025.1 Eumeta japonica | reverse complement strand
AGGCCCTGGTTAATTCGCCACAAATATTACCTGTTAACGAAAACACTAGAACTTTAATTGACCTTTTGAATATTTATATTTTTTTATATGTTTTGTTAAAATCTGTTTTCCATTCTAGTTGTAATAATTTTGCGAACTTAAGTATTTCTCATAAAATAATTTTAATACAATTTGAAGAAAATATATTGGTAGAAATAGTTACATACTAAAAAGTACCATGTGAAATTAAGTTTCTTTAAATTGAAAAATGAAAACTTATAATCTATACACATTGTGTCGATATGATTCTTATACGCTGATACATATGCAAGTAAGTGCTTTCAGCTGAATTTAAAAATAAAATAACAACATATATATAAAATAATTTATTGTATGTTAGAAAATTATCATATTAAATCATCGTATCTTAAAAAAAAAAGAAAATTAAAATTTGTCAATTTATACTTGTGTATAGTTCTGCACCTATCAAGGCCTCCGTGGCGCAATTGGCTAGCGCGTTCGGCTGTTAACCGAAAGGTTGGTGGTTCAGGCCACCCGGGCAATAAGTTTTATTAAATTAAATAATCCACAATATGAATTTGAAAACACCTATATTTTACTTTTTATTGAAAAATGCTATAAAATGCTATAAAATTATCTAAAATTGTTTCTTTGGCATTTAATACAAATAATAATAATAATCTTTAATAAAGTTTAGTTTAATAATTATATGATACAATTTATGTATCAAAATCTGTAACTCAAACAAATTAAAAAAGTTAGTTACCGATCCTGCCAGAGTCGAACCTGGAATCTTCTGATCCGTAGTCAGACGCGTTATCCATTGCGCCACAGGACCCTTAAGAATCGCCGGAGCTTACGCACATATATAAATGGGCATATTCATAAAAATTTAAATGAATTTCGAATATTTCATACAAAATTTTATTAAAATCTATTTCAAACAATATCAATTTCAAATAACAATATTATTTTACAATGTTTCCATTTATTTTAAATCAGAGGAATTGATTTATAGTGATTAACAAAAGTATGCTTAAAGAAATTTTAAGTTATCTTAAATAATACAATAAAAGTATTTTGTCTACAAGAAAGTAGAAAAAACATACTTCATTTGCAAAAGTTTGTTTTAACTTTAAAACTAGATAGCGGATTGTTAGAGTATCCGACCAACAGTCACGACGTTGAAAGTTCGATTTCTGCCAAAGGCTTTAGGTGGTTTCTGCGGACGATCACAGAAAAGATCTGCATGCAATTTTAATTTTGATACATTAACTACTAACAGCATAAGATAGCATTTTTGCATTTGAAAATTATTGCTATAATTCACAAGTCTAATAGTGTAACTTACCGCTGTGTATGAAGAACGTATAAGCGAACTAAAACAATGTTTTACTACCGAAAGCAGCTGTTATTAAATAAGAAGAGTCAAAGAAAAAGAAAATTTTCAATATCGGTTTATATACACATGATATAGCCAAAAACGATTTTTTAAAAAATGAGACTAGCAAAAATTAATTATTGAGGGGAGGGATTTGGGGGAGGTAATTAAACAAGGTCATTTGAGGCTCAAAATTCCTATTTCCGATATAAGTCCAAGAGATATAGTGAAAACCGATTTTGAAATTGAACTTCCAAGTAAATCGACACAACTTGTGGCTGCTGAACTGTTGAGATGATAGTCAGACCATTTAAGGCAAGCAACTGAATATTATTAATATGGACCCATAGCTGGCCGAGATATAGAAATCAATATTTGCTATGCAAGCAAACTCACTTTAGTTTTGGCGCTAAAAGTAATTCTTCTAATGAAAAGTTTAATTTAAGGATAAAACATAAGAATTAATTGCTATATCAATATACATTTGTGTATAGTTAGGATATAGTGTATCCCAATTTATTGTCAGTATACTTAATAATTAAATGCAGCTTTCATCCTTAAAGATATCTTTGCCAATACTAAACTATAATTTTTGAATTGGAGGTAGCCGATTTTAAGTGTAAGCGACTTTTTTGCTGAAAACAGGAAATTTCAATGATGATAAAATTACAACCGACAGAGCAGTGCATGTATGTACAAAAGTATACACATACAGATATATATTCATATATACTACATATTATAAAACTATATATTTGTGTATTTCTTATAGGAGACAAAATTAAAAAAAAAAATATTAATAAAAACTCACTGCGCCCCCGGGTGGGCTCGAACCACCAACCTTTCGGTTAACAACCGAACGCTAATAATGCGCCACGGAGGCCTGATTAATTTGTCAAAATATCTCCTGTTAATGAAAACATCAAAACTTTAACTGACCTTTGGAATGTTTTTAATAAAATCTGTTTCATTCTCTGGATCTTAATAATATTAATTCATACGCATTCAATATGAAAGAAATGCCCGTATTTTATTAGCGGCACTGTATTCGAACAAATCTACAAGCAAACCACTAAAGATTTCAGCCTACGTAATGCTAAAAATTTGCCACCAGTAAATTATAGCAAAGAAAAAAAAGTTTAAGTACAACAAAACGTTTTATCACTGGCATTTCCTTTTTGCAATGATAAAAATTTTTTTAAACTACTTAGTAGGAAAACAAAATAATTAAGCTTAATTTTTGTTTTGTTTAACAAAACTAAATACAGATGCACATTGCTTTTATTTTATATTTATTTTCATGCAAATAGGTACATAAAAATATTTAATGGCGTTTTATCTTTTTCATTTTAGATTTTACTTCAAGTAAACGAGTAATATGTCATCAAATGACGCCTATAATCGCAGCGAAGATCAAAATGAAGGCAATGGGTCAGTTGCCTCATTTAGCGGCAACAATGCAATTGGAATAAACAGCCCAGCCAGCAACAACAGATAGCACCAAATGAAGGGACACATTTAGGGATGGCTCCAAACAGGCCTATTTCAGTGATGAAAAGTTCTTATACCAGAAACCGAACGGGTAAAAATTATAACTAAAGATTTTAATTTTTCTTCTCACAAAAACCTAAAAGAGTTGGAATTAAAAAATCTTTTATTAAAGAATATTATAATAAAATTTTTTTCCTCTGTTCATAATAATTTTTTTTAACTTTTTCTATTTTCTGCAGTTGGGTTTTAGTTGGCGTAAATTATGGGCCTTTACAGGGCCCGGTTTCTTAATGTCCATTGCTTATCTGGATCCGGGTAACATTGAATCTGATTTACAAAGTGGTGCTGCTGCTAAATATAAATTCTTTGGGTCTTATTATGGGCAACCGTATTGGGTTTGTTGATGCAACGCTTGGCTGCCAGGTGAATAATTTCTTTTTTTTGTTTTTCTTGAAACAAATAAATTTATGTACTTAAGACATTTAATTTTATTGTGATTTATTTTACTTTATCTATACTGCATTTATTTACTTGTGTATAAATTACTAGACTGGGTGTTGTAACCGGCCTTCATTTAGCTGAAATGTGTTATCGTCAATATAAGAAATTTCCCCGTTTTATTTTGTGGATAATGATTGAAATCGCCATTATAGGCTCCGATATGCAAGAGGTCATTGGTACAGCCATAGCCATATCTACTCTCAAATAAAGTGTATGTTTATAATAAAACACATTTAAAATTATTTATTGTTAAGCAGTTTTGTGATTTTTACTTTTTTGCATGTTTTAATAGGATTCCTTTGTGGGGCGGTGTGCTGATAACAATTGTCGATACATTTACGTTTTTGTTTTAGACAAATATGGTCTGCGAAAATTGGAATTATTATTTGGCCTTCTTATCACTGTTATGGCTGTGACATTTGGCTATGAGGTAAATTTAATATCAAAACATTTTAAGCAGATTTAATCAAAAAATTTATGTTATAAATTTATAATTATTCTATTATCTTTTTTTTTAATTTTATTATTTATAATACATCTACCATGGCACAACTGACAGTTTAAGACCACCTAGAAATGAATTTTATCTTAATATGTATGTACAAGTATATACATTTTAATTGTATTAAGATGTTTAAAGGAAAATTATAAAATTTTGTAGGCATGTGCAGACAACAGGTAATTTAAATGAAATTGTTTAAAAATTAAAATAGTTGAAGAAATATTGAAATCAATGGAATTACAAGAAGTTGATTATGTAATACTTACAATCAATTCTAAAAAAAACTCAAAATATTTACAAATTTGAAACAAGCCGATAGGTATTTATTAAATAATTTAATAACATCTTAAAATCAAGACGAGGATATATTTATATTCTCTGTATTCTAATATCATATCCATCTTTTCAATTACTGTTGCAACCACTTTAATTATTCGCAAAAGTGTGGCAACAAATCCTGAACTAACTCCAGCTGCTATTTTCATTACTGAAATGAATCACAAAAATCCCATTAAAACCAATTAAGACAAACTAAGAGAATTCAATTTCAATATATACTAGAGCTTTGTCTAGGTAGGTATTTTATGGTTACCATAAACTTTACACCTTGTGCACTTTTGGATAGAGATCTAATGTGTTAAGTGGTAGGGATCGAAGAAAAATCTCGTGTTAAATAATTTTATAACACTGTAATATTTTTCATTACTAGTTAGCATAATTGGCAGAAAAGACAGTAGAGTGTAAAATATGTTACATGCATTACCAGATTATTATGCAACATATTTAGAAAATAAAAAAGTCGCTCTTCATAAATGTTCCATATGGATTTGGAAAATAATGTTCATCTGAAAGGAAACCGGGTAGATGCGCAATGAAGTTTTTACGAAACATTATTTTTTGTAACGCAAGTGCGAACACTTGAATGAAAATATTTATGTACATTTTTTCGCAGGCATGAAATCTTATCATAAAACTTTTTCTACCTTCTTAAAATACATATAATACACATTGTCTGCTTGTTTTGACCAACTTTTATTACTTGTTTTTATTTCTGATATCAGTTGTCAGACTCTTATCTTAATTTGTTTTCAACATCAAGATACGTTTTAATATTTTAAATTTACTTGATGTTGTTTTCATAATGTTATTGTTGCGGTGGGTTAACATTTTTTATATAAAATAAAATTCTTAAGGCACGATATGCATTTTATCATCTTAGATTTATGGTATAGTTTAAATTTTCATATAATCAATAATCAATCTATCATATCATATCATATCATATCATATCATATCATATCATATCATATCATATCATATCATATCATCATATCATATCATATCATATCATATCATATCATATCATATCATATCATATCATATCATATCATATCATATCATATCATATCATATCATATCATATCATATCATATCATATCATATCATATATCATATCATATCATATCATATCATATCATATCATATCATATCATATCATATCATATCATATCATATCATATCATATCATATCATATCATATCATATCATATCATATCATATCATATCATATCATATCATATCATATCATATCATATCATATCATATCATATCATATCATATCATATCATATCATATCATATCATATCATATCATATCATATCATATCATATCATATCATATCATATCATATCATATCATATCATATCATATCATATCATATCATATCATATCATATCATATCATATCATATCATATCATATCATATCATCATATCATATCATATCATATCATATCATATCATATCATATCATATCATATCATATCATATCATATCATATCATATCATATCATATCATATCATATCATATCATATCATATCATATCATATCATATCATATCATATCATATCATATCATATCATATCATATCATATCATATCATATCATATCATATCATATCATCATATCATATCATATCATATCATATCATATCACATCATATCATATCATATCATATCATATCATATCATATCATATCACATATCATATCATATATCATATCATAGCTATCATATCATATCATTCATTCTTTTAAATCATATCAATCTTACATAACAGACTGGCAATATAATTTTACCTAACTAGATTCGGAATTTGTAACATCTGCATTGCTTAGATGAATTCAATTATTTTACTTATTTTCAATATAATTTTTATATATAAATTTTTTTAGTATATAGTGTCTTCTCCTAATCAAGTGGAAGTCCTGGAAGGCATGTTTATACCCTGGTGTAAAGATTGCAACTCTGAAGTTTACTGCAGGCAGTAGGCATTGTGGGTGCTGTTATTATGCCACATAATTTATATCTGCATTCGGCTTTGGTTGGGTAATTTTCATTAAGTGATACAATTTTTTGTTTTGATTTAAATAAATTTTAATTAAATTGTAGTCACGTGATGTTGATCGTCGCCAACCCTCAAAAGTGCGCGAAGCAAATTATTATTTTTTCATTGAAGCCTCAGTTGCCTTGTTTGTGTCGTTTATCATTAATTTATTTGTGGTGGCAGTTTTTGCTCATGGCATGTTTGGTAAAACCAATAACGATGTCGTAAGTTGAAAATCATTAAACAATTAAAAAATAGTTAGATTTACATATAACACTTTGATTCTTTTTTTCTTTGGGAAGCTACAAGTCTGCCAGGATAAATCAATGTACGAGGATGCCAAACACTCGTTTGTGGACAATCAAAATGGTACCGCCATTATCAATGCCGACTTGTACAAGAGCGGTTTATTTTTAGGCTGTACATTTGGTGTGGCTGCCATGTATATTTGGGGTGTTGGTATTTTGGCTGCCGGTCAATCATCCACAATGACCGGTACCTATGCCGGCCAATTCTCCATGGAGGTTTTTGAATTTGCAATGGCCTCGTTGGCGTCGTGTTTTGTTCACCCGTTTAATTGCCATTGTACCCACATTTTGTTTGGCCTTATTCAGTAAAATGGAAGATTTAACAAATATGAATGATATTTTGAATGCGGTTATGTCACTGCAATTGCCATTTGCTGCCATACCAACTATAGCATTCACATCATGCTCAGCCATTATGGGAGAATTTGTGAATGGATAGTAAGTATTTTGTATATTTGCATAAATAAGCACGTATTCTAGATTTATTTCTAATTCGGTGAAACATTTTTCATTGCGGAAAGTATCACTTGTTGCCAAATTACTAAACAATTTGTGGGTGAAGAGTAAATTTCTGGGATCACGCTTAAATATCATTTCAAAGAACTAGGCTCAATAAATTTAATTTTATACTTTAATACCCTGTTCATATACATATATAAAATTAATTGCGTGATAATCGGTGTTCACACATACTTAATTAAGCCAACTTAATTGAGCACAAATAGTAAAAGTTAAGACACAACAATTCTTTTAACTAATAACTAAAGGCACAAACCTTTAGCTTATTAGTTTACGCGATATTAATACCGTGTTCAGAGATTATTGCAATTAAAGCTTTTATTTAGCTCAATTTACCGTATAAAAATTTAATTGTTGATTGCACTAATTGTTCAAATATTGAGTCAAGCTTTAATGTTAAATCTACAATAGATTTGTGCCTTTACAATATGACAAATGTACCTACTTATCTAGCCATTTTGCTAAATTAATTATAAATTAATAAAAATAAAGGATTATGCCTTTATAGGTGCATTAAAAAATTAGTTTGCATTTGATATCTATGTATACTAAAAAATTTCGTATGCAAAATTTGAATTAAAGTACAAATGATATCGATATAATTTTTGAATAAGATATTTTGTTATTAGCTGAATTAAATGTTTGTGTCTTTATCTTTTACACTACAAGCTCAATTAAGTATGTGTGACCACTCAAAATTATCTTTGCAATAAGCTAAATTATTAAACTATCAATTAAGCATGTGTGAACAGGCTATAAATCTAAATTTCATTCTCTGTTAATATGCACTTTTTTAAGCTACAATAAATTTAATTTAAAATTTTCAAGTGACAGCTTAAGCCCGGCAGCATTGCCAGACTGATAAGCGAAAAATTGCAGCTCGAGCTCCAAGATCAAACATTTTTATTAATTAAAAGGTCAAAGAAATAGATAGATTAGAAATAATGAAAAATCGTAACATTTTATGCTACAGCCACACGCGTTCAAGTTTTGATTTTTACACTTTTTGCAGAAAATTATGCATTGCACATTAATTATTAGTCAACGTTTTCCTGTTAGAAATTCGTCCAACATAGAAAAATTTTAACATGAAAGCGTCATTCAGATGACAAGTAGCTGGAATAAACGTGAGGTGGTTATTGTAGCAAAAATATGATATCTTGTGAATTGCAAGATGAAAATTGAGCGTTCTATCACTCAGGTTAAACTTAGGTCTTGCAGCTGAATCGTTACTCAATGACTGCATCAAATGTCAAAAGTTGTTTATTTTTAAGCAAAAATTTATGCCTTTCACTTTCTACACATTCAATATAAATATGGGCCATTTCTAAACTTGTTTTATTACTTCTTTAAATGACATCATAAACTTTTTATAATTTTATTGTGCAAATTTTTATCTATAAACTATAAAACTATAAACTTTAAAGAAAAAATAGCACACGAAACATACAGATACGTGTTTCTTACTACTTCTTAACATTTATTTTTATTGCAAAAACAGAAAACAAGCAAATTTATATAAGTTTATACAGACATATAATTTAAAATTATGTTTCTGATTTCAAGCAATAAATTAAGCAACAATTAGATTAGCGGGTTTTCTGTCTGTATAACACATATGTATTGACAGTTCTAACTTAAGTTTAAATCATCAAAATCAGCTGTTTAAACTTTCAAATACATACATATATATAAAATAATGCCCTAGACAGACGATAGAGTTAATTTGCATTAAGAGTTCACTAATTTGAATTAAAATTTTATGGTGACAGACGATTATTCTTAAACTGCATTTATTCAACTGTGTGAACTTTCTGTTTGCAAGGAAATGCTTATGTGGCGGTAATTAATGTTTTGTGTTGCTTTTGAAATATTTACACCTCAGAATACATAATTTACAAATAAAATTAATATTTAAAAACAAATAAAATAGCTTAAATCTTTTGTCTGTGACTCCATTTTTCATTCATTCATTTCATTCACAATAGTAAGCAAAATGTAAACAACTGACTGATTTCAACGGTGCTGCCATATTATGGAACTGAATTTAGTATAAATTTATTTATGACTGAATTAATTCACATTCGAATGGGGATAATGCACGAGTTAATGCAGAAAAAGGCCACTAATACAAATTAACGCTGTCGTCTGTCTAGGGTATAATTCAAACTTGATACAATATGATCGGCAAAACCGCTTTTAGTTGAACCAAGCTTTGTGCTTTGGACTAGAAATTATCATATGTTACGTTCTTTTATTTTATTGAAATTTTGTAACATTTTTTGTATAAATTCATTTTTATTATTTTTTAATTTCAGTGCCAATAAAATTGTCTCAATCTTGTTGACAATTGTTGTTATTACTGTTAATTTATATTTTGTTATTAATCAAGTAGAAGCTTTAAACATCGAAGGCGTTATTTTAGCTGTAGTTTGTAAGTACAACTTATTTAAAGAAATTTAGAAAAACGTTATTGTTAATCAATTTTTCAATTTATTTTCAATAGGTATATTTGCCATTTTATATTTATTATTTAACTTATATCTTGTGATACATATGGCCGTATGTATGGGCAATCAAACTCTTTCAAATAGTCGGGTAAGTGTAATAAAGATTTATATATATTTCTTTTAATTTTATAACTATTTAAATTAAAATAAATTAACGATAAATTTTTTTTTTGTTATCATAACGCAAAAGATTTCTGAAATACTATTCAGACTATAGAAGTCAAAATAATATAATAATAATTTATGCATAAAGAGAATTTTAGAGTTTATATCGGAATATAAACCACATTAGTCTTCAAATTCTGCTTGAAGAAAATCTGTTGTGAATTCTTATATTTTTAACTTGTTGATTAATGCAGAAAATATTGTTTCTCATTGAAATGAAATATGAATAAGTTTTCAATTCGTGACATCCACCTACGAATTCATAGTTTTTAAAAGAAACTCTACTCTTATCAATTATGAGCATTTATATGCATTAAATATGCATCAAAAAACTGCAAATATGCACTAAAAACCATATGGCCCAACAAAAGATATACAACATTTTTATTTTATAAAATGTATTTATTTAATAAAAAGCTCATCTTTGTACTTTAAAACCGCAGATATATTTGCGCAATTCAAATGGGTGTGCTATCAGTTCTAAAGTCATATTGTTTTAATCTTTTTTTAGCTCAAACGTATTACCGTTAGGTTACGGATGCTTAAAACTCTTGATTTTATAGAACTGCGCTAAAGTGGTATAAACGGTAGAAATTGTACCGCAGATTACCGTGATTACCTGCTACAGAAAAGAAAACATTCACATTTTTATATTTTAAATTATTTTCGATTTTAAAAGTTTTTCTTTTCAACAAAAATTTGTAGATGTGATCTAAAATTTTTCATAGGAAATTAATCGAAATTTAGGATAGAACATTTATCGATAGCAAATTTATTAGTGTCAAAACCAACTGAAAAATTTTTTCCATAGCAACATTTTCTATAGAATACTTATCGATAGCATACATTTTCTATAAAATATTTATTGTTAGAAATGTACTTTCATATTTGCTGATAACAAAAATTTTACTGAAACAATTTTTCGATAACAAACATTTTTTATAAAATATTTGTCTATAGTAAACGCTCTTTAAAATATTTATCTATAGAAACAAATTTTAAAATAACCGATAGAAAAACTTTCTATAAACAAATTTTAATAAAAAAGTTATTTGATAGCAAACATTTTTACACATCGATAGCAAATATTTTCGAATATCGATAGTAAAATATGCTATAGAAAATCCATAAAAATTTGTCGATAGCTAATATTTTCTAAAATAGATTTTCTATAGAAAATAATTTATAAAACATTTATCGATAGAAAAGTTTACTATTTAAAATTTGTCGATAGCCAAATGTTTAATAAAAGCTTATTGTTAACAAAAAATTTGTAAAGCTTCAATTTCTATACAAAATTTATCGATAGCAAAATTTGTCAGTGGCAAAAATTTCTTTAAACACTTTATCGATGGCAAACATTTTCCATAAAATATTTATTGCTACAAAAATCTTTACAAATCATTTACATCATTAGCAAAAACGTTCTATAAAAAATTTTATGATAACAAAAATTTGCATAACACTTGACGATAGCAATATTTTCAATAAAAGTAAAACATTTCGATAAATATTGCGTAGAAAGAAATATAACAAATTATTGATGGTAAAAGTTTAACACAGAAAAGTTGTAGATTTCAAAATTTTCTAAAAATATTTATCGATAGCAAAAAGGTGGTGTAAAAAATTTGCCAGAAGCAAAAATTTTCTATTCAAACATTTATTGAGAGCTAAAATTTTTATAAAAGCTTAATCAATGAAAAAAATTGGCTGTAAATATTTGATGATATTTTCTATAAAAAATGCATCGATAGCAAATAGTTTGTATACAAATTTATCGTTAGCAAAGATGTTTAATAATAAAATTTAGCGATAAAAATAACATAATATATAATAATTTCGTATAGAAAATCTATCGACAAAAATACTTTCTCTGAAATGTTTTCGATACCAAAAACTAAGAGTAGAAGTTTTACCACTAGTAAAAAATCAATCAATCCTTTAATGTTATAATTTATTTCAATTTAAAACATATAATAGCTCACAAGAAATATGAGTGTATCATTTTTACTTCATTTGTACATTAAGCACTTAAGTTTTAATGTTTTGGCTTCAATAAAACCAATTGACATAAAAGCTGTAATAAATAATAAAAGTTCCGAGAATTTTGAAATAAATGCACAAACATGAAGTGCGTCACTTAATAAAGCTAATTTTTAAACGTAAAATTTTAAATTTCAGCGAACTTTGACAAGTGTATGTGAGATAAACAATTTATTGTAAGCAGTCACGTATCAAGTTGGCATTTGCTGGTATTTACCCAAATCTTATAAATTTTATTACGTAAGGCTACGTTTGTATATAAATTGTATAAATTGGCTCTTACTTCTGTGAGTTAATAATAGAAAAAAAAATATTTAAAGTACAAGAA
>BGZK01004690.1:0-12135 GCA_005406025.1 Eumeta japonica | reverse complement strand
TGAAAAAATTATTTTAAAAAGAATCGAAAAATTAAAAAAAAAATGTGTTGGAATTCCGGGGACCAGCATCTCGCCAGTATCGCTATTGAAAACATAAAAACCATAGATATTCTCGGTAGATGAAATGCCTATATGCATAATTAAGTTTGTACGAAATCCTCATAGTGCGAGTCCTGTTCGCACTTGTTCAGTTTTTAGGGTTCCGAGATGTATATTTATGAAATTCGGAGTTTAGGCGTCTTGCATAAGCTGCTACCTAGTTTGGTAGTTAAATAATGAAAATAAACATTTCTAGGTGGGGTGCACTCCATTCATGTAACAGAAGCTGAAAATTTTTTTCAGCAAACATCAAAACGTGCGGTACATACTTCGATAGTTCTTTTAAAAACATTAAGGTTTGTAAGCAAATTTTTTGATTAAGTAAATATTTTCGGAAATAGTTTTTCCGAAAGTAATATAAATTGTGCCCGTCTCCTTTAGCTTTTAAATCGCATGTCAAAAAGAAATATGAAAAAATTACTAAGATATGCCAACTAAATATTTTCAATTATTTTCAAGATGATTAGAAAAACTGCATTTCTCAACAAAATACGTCTGGTGCACTTTTTTCACGTCGAATTTTTTTATTTTGTGACTAGTGTTTTAATTGTATTTTAACCATTTAAAATTTAATACATAAATATGTATTTAGGTAAATACATTAAAATAGTAATGGATTATAATTTATTTAATAATAATGATATACTTTTTTTATAAAAGATTGCCGTATAATTATTTATTTATTAAAAGTATGTTTATATTTTTTAAAAGTATGTTTATAGATTTGAAGTTAATTGTCGGTATGTATTTAAGAAATAGTCAATTCTAATGTCTGGTTTATGAATTGATTCTGTAGTAGTAGTTATCTGTATACACACAGTTATATAGAAAACTACTTAATTTTATATATTCGTTTTTACAAACAAACAGATAAATGGCACGCAGGACGAAATTTTTTAGTTATTTTTGCTTTGGTACACCAGAGAAGTATAACTTCTTACGCGCGTACATAAGTACGTATATTCTAATTTCTTTTTTTGTTTTAGAGTTTTTTTAACCTGGGTACGAAATGCGCTTCCTCTTCAGAACGCCTCCAACGCATACCGATCATTCACGAGATCCCAACATCTGCTTTTCTTACGCGCCCTAATTTTCTATGTAATTTAATCCCTCAAAAATGTTCAAGGCAGCTATGCGTCAACGATATCCACATGTCGGCAGGGCAGAACCTGGCGAAGTTCGAAAGCCTAATGCGTGTATAGCAAGAATAGGTCATAATTAATACTTATTAAACGCGTTCACTTACAGAAAAAAAGAATTTTATCTAATCTTGAGAAAAAAAATCTTTCCAAATATGTAAAAAACGGTTTTAGTAAAATGGGTAGTAATCTTCCATTTTTTTTATTTGATTATTATTTTTTTAAACATTATTTATTTGTTTCTTTGTTATCGAAAAATATTTGCACATCGAATAATGACAACATATACAATGTACCTAGTGTAATTACTTTTAAATATCTTTTTACCTGAGAGTCCTGCTGAGAATGCGATAACTGCATAAGTTGTGACGGATGTGTTGTACAGAACTAAATTCAGATCTTAAAGTTAGATTCAGTATCTAAGTCAGAATGGCTTTAAACAAGGAAGTTTCAGCCAAACTGTCGGACCTAAGCGAAATAACTTGTATATAGATATATATGTCATATACCAAAATTCAACGGTAAGCGGGAAAAGTTGAAAGAAGTATACGGCAGAAAGCCGCTTTCGATATGTGTGCATATTTTTCTAAAAAAGAGTTTTTAATTTTTAGTCAATTTTCATCTTTTTAATTGCTTAACAAGTCTTGGTATTTAAAATAACGAATGTTGTATTTAGTGCACATATAATGTTATCACTAAGTACTGTATTATAATAAAATCGATTTGTCAAGATTGTTTGCTAATCAAAACTTTATGCTCAGACTAGACTTTTTTGAGTGCTAATGTATAATTTATGATATACAAATCCGTACATAAAAAAATATGTAGGTATCTAGTATTTTGGCTGTTGTTCGAATATGATATCTGAATGTAAGAAATTCGATGCATCCTGACATCGAAAAATTACCATTTCAGTAAACCCTTTGGCCTCGTAATAAGTTGCAATCGCTTTAAAATTTTGGGTTGCGTACATCCCAAGAAAATTTTGACGCTAACACGATTACAACCACTTGAACTATTGGTGAAATGGAAAGATTTAAATATGATCTTATTAATATATTTTTGAAGTGAATCCTATTAATGGTAACTGCAAGGCGAAAGCTTAAGCTCCCGAAACCGACGAGCTTGCATGAAAAGATTGATGGATGTCAGTGAAGTAAGAGAGATATGCAAAGATCGTACCTTGTGGAAATCTGTAGTCTCTGCCTACCCTTTTAGGAAATAGGTGTGGGTTTATTTATCTATTATTATTGTAATTATATATTTCATGCATACTTAAACTGTAAGTACAAGTTTAATTGTAAATACAAGAGTATCGATAATGTGTGTGCGCATTTTTAGTTTATATGCTATTTGTAACCATAAAAATACAGTTAGAAAGAAGATTATCTCTAAATACTAATATTAGATATGTATTATAATATCATAGACAATGATAGTTTTACGTGAAAATTTAAAAAAGCGCTATCACTCCATAAACAAAACGAAAAAAAAAAAACGTAATTTGCCCCGTACATATCTCGAAGGTAGCCCGAAACGCCCGGAACGGCATCGCGGTGTCCCCGCTAACGACGGTCGAGCGATATTTCACGAGAGCGCGGGAAAAAAAAATTGAAAAGCCCGACCATTCGCGGGGCAATTCCTGAGGCGAAGTCCGCAGTCGTAAAACACACGTGCCCTGGCCGCTACATGTGTGTAGTTTAAACGGGAACTTTGGGGCGCAAGGGCCGAGTTACTGCGCGTAAGGAAAACTATGGATAATCTGTGTGCCGATTGTGTTTTTTAAACTTTAATCGTCGAGTCATTATATTTCGTAACGTGGATTAAGAGTATATTGATGAAATTCGAACGAATTACACACTTTTCGTACGTGTTTTGATGTTACATTCACTTACCGTGCCGTGCTAGTTAGAAGATATTAAAACTTGAACTCATATTGAAATTTGTAATCTAGAATTTATCATTTGTTATTTGGTTTCCATGTCCAATAACGGGTAAATCCAAGTGTTATTCAGAAGAACAGGATGCGCAGAACAATGCGAAAATATTGAATACAAAAATTAAATGTAATATGATACTGTCGTACCCATTTTATCTTTGAAGATAGGAAATAATAAGTTATCTCAATTTTTTATTTCTCTTTCTGTATACATCGACGGCGTTGGTCACATGTACTAATCGTGCTTATTAGTTAATGATGAGAAAGGTTATTCTGGCTCTTCTGCTGAAGCGTATCCTCCCAATATTAGACGCTCCACCCTTGAGCCCTCCGCGATGAGTCCATACGGACCCGTGGGCCGTTGGCATCATCATCGACGTGGTAACAACGTCCGGGACCAGCAGCTTAACAAAATACATAATAATTAAAAACATATTAGAAAACAACATAAATATGTTATAGCGTCTAGTAAAACTCTTGTAAATCGGATCGATCTTATTGGAAAATTGTTGTAACCGCCAAAAATATGTTTTGATTACATTACACATGCATGAATTATATTGATGCCATTTTAGCCAGCTTGAAATTATTGTATCCGTTTTTGTTTATTACGTTGAGACGGTGAGCATAATATGATATCAAAAGTGTTCTGAACTGTATGTCAGTACTCTAGGTGGTCAGACATCGAACTCTTTATTTTCTAATTCGAAAAAAATTGCCCAAACCATTCGATCAACATCGTTTTTTTTAAAATGATCATAATAATTACTTGTCTCTTCAATAAAAATCTCGATGCTTTTTACGACCATTCCATTTAGTACAGAAAAAATGACAGATTTTTTTGGAAAAGTTTTGCCACCAATTTGGTCAGCATAAGATTTCCTAGGGCGACCCTTGCCAAAGCTCCCTTTGCATAAACAAGTTCAACAAAAATGTTTTATTTCATAACAAATAGTTTAAGACTTTGTTCTGTAAATTGAGAAAACGATTTGCATTGAAATAAAAAAAAAATGTTATGCTTGTTTACGTTATTGTGCTAAGGGAAGATCGATGACGATAGGTCTAAAAAATCTTATGAAGACTATATTGGTAGCGTATCAAAGGACCCACTTTTCAGCAGCCGAAATCAATGAGCTTGCATCTAAAGGCTAATGGATGTAGTGAAGGAAGAGAAAAATGCAAAGATCGTACCATGTGGAGGTCCGTAGTTTCTGCCTACCTTGCTGATCAATATGGGAATCAATAAACAATTAAACATATCGTATTTGATAATCTTTGTAGTGTTTTTTATATATAAAAGAAATGGACATATTTAAATTCGTTGTTGTAACAGGTGATAAATTAAGTTTGCAGTCAGAGTTGTCAAAGAATTTGAGGTGAATTAACGTTTTAAAGTATTTTAGTGACATAAGGCGAACCGGTTCTACGGTTTAGCTAGAAGCCTATGCAATATTCAGTACAGTGCATGAAACTCTATCGCTCTGAATTTCCTGCGGATGATGCAATGCGCAGGTTTGACGCTCTCCGACCCTTCCTCCATCTCCCTCGCTTTCCTATTTTACGCTATTGCGACGCTTTCGTGACTAACTTCACAGCGGCAGAGTTTCTTGCGTTGTACTGCACATTCGGGTCCTTAATCGATCTCTTCTAAAACAAAGGATACTCTTACTAGATTTATTGTAATAAACTGATAATGGTTTCTCGGGAACTAAAGAAGGTTACGCATGAAACTGTGAAGCTTCATTATTAGAGGGTGCAACAATTAACAATTACTTTAAAAATTATATTTACACTTATATTACGATTTCTTCCATATGCACAGCTATATGACTTTCAGATTTGTTTTTTGACTCACTTTCGAAAATTGTCTGCCAGGTGGAACCTCATGTACTTTACAGAAAAACACGATTGTTATAGGACATAACAAGAACTGTTGACGCGTCAACCTTTGTCACCACACCTATTCTCATGGAGTTTACTACTTAAAAAACCATCAATAATATGCGATTTGGACGTCTCTGCATTTAATTGTACGGCATATTTAAAAAAATGTACTTACTATAGAAACAATTTTTTAGACATTTGAGGACGTTATGGTGACCATCAAATTCGTTTATTTACCAGTCTTAAATTACTCGGTAGTTTCGTGGGGCGAACGCTCTTGACCTGAATAGTTTAGTGTTTAGTTTCCAATCGGAAAACGATTTCCTAATTCAATTTCTTTGTTTCGTTACCTGGGTATGAGTGTTCAAATGAATAATCCTAATTTTGACGTGACAACGTTTTATAAATTGGTTTGCCGGGTGACACTTCAAGAAACTGCGTTACGCTCCGCTCACGTTATGCGCTCACAATGAGAGCGAGTGAGAGGCACGCGTCCCTTCCAGGCATGGTTAGCCCGCCTAAGAGCGAGAGAGACAGACATAAAAGGTGAAAGGCACGCGTCCCTTCCACTCAGATAGGAACAAGTTAAGTTGTAGTAAACGCTGTTTCATTGTACGCAAATGTATTGCAAGTTATTGTATGTATATTTGTATAAATACCGTATGTATGTGTAAAGGTAAAAATAAAATTTTGTTAATATGAAATTCAGTGCGAGATTCTTTGTATAAATTAATGTTTTAAATATAATTCTTTGTATAAATAAATGTTTTAAATTGTTACTATTATTTCATCCTTCTTCCTACTATACGAATGAATATTCACATTAAAATGATTTTACCACTCAAAGTCGTTGTCACGTAAAACTTTCGCCCGTATACCGACTTTACAGGCAACCAATTTTTTTCATTGTAAATACTAGTATTACACAGACAGTGCAAGAAAACCTTGTATATTAGGCCGAACGTTTCGGTGTAAGAGCATGTATTAACGAATAATCATGGTTTATCGTAAATATGTCCATCCATAAGTTTCGTTCGGCGCGCGCGCCATCGGCAGGCGCTGCACGTCGCGGCCGGCCGGCGGCGCGTAATTAGCGCCATTTGCCGCGTCCCTCTGTCCCTCGGCGCGGCGCCGCGGCCGGCCGCGCTCGGGCTTTATTCGGCAAACTTACTTTTTTTTTTACAGAGTAGTTGGATGCAGACAAATATGAAAGGAAACTGACAGAATCTTTGTGAATCTCCCTGGATAGTTTAAGGTGTAATTAATGAAATAATACATTTTTCTTCTTTTCCATCTTTAAATTAAAAATATAAAGACAATTAAATCAGTTCATTTGTCATGACAGCACATAACGTAGGTGCTTCGGTTATGCACCAGCAGACAACATTTAAAATATTCTAATTCCATTCAAATTTCATGAACGTTGTGTCAATGATGGAAAAAGTTGGCCTTTATTAAATCCTGTAAAAAAAAAGAAAATATCACATAAAGTCCAGTTATTAAATCTCTTATTTTAGACACGTGAAACATCAAGTTCGCTACTTTTCTCTATTATAAAGTAGTAGGTATTAATTGTAATATAAGATTATGTTTTTTTAAACATAATGTAAATTATTTAACTTTGGCTTTCAGATCGTAATGTAGTCTGTTAAACCAAAGTAGAGTTTATTAGGTT
This sequence comes from Eumeta japonica, assembly GCA_005406025.1. NCBI lineage: Eukaryota > Metazoa > Arthropoda > Insecta > Lepidoptera > Psychidae > Eumeta > Eumeta japonica. Next base: position 5,399 of record BGZK01004690.1, on the reverse strand, counting down.
TTAGTAGTTTGTTTTCTCAATCTTGTTTCGGTCTTTTTAGTGCGTTGCTTATCTGTTGATTTTTTGCAGTCGGGTTTTTTTTTATTTTATTTGTATGTTTAGGCAACGTATGATGTCCCTTATTCTAGTTCCTGCGATTGTCATTCCTTTTAAATGTTGTTGACATTAGTAACGAAATTAAAAGCCGTTATGGTAGAATTCTAAAGACAAATAGGTTAATTAAAAATCTGGTTGTCTGTAAAGTCGGTTTGCGGACGATAATTTTATGTGATAATGCGATAAGAAAACATTGATGAAAAATTGCATTCTTTTAGGCCGATCGTGCCTCTCTATTGTTCCGTGCTATCGCTCGCACGTTCGGCTCAGGTGGAACGCGACAATGAGTCATGCTTTTTAGTGCGTGCAACCGGCGTTCATCGATTTACAAAACGTTACCACGTCAAAAAATACAGAAATTGAGCTTTGAATTAAACTAAGAAACGAGAATCATTCATAGTCATATCAGCCGGAATCGACAGCCGATTTTGACGTTTGTCTTAACACATTTCCAGAATATTTTATGATTGCTGCAGTTTTAGATTACGTTATATTATTATTAATATAATATTACGTAATAAACATAAATATTTATATTTATGTTTACTGTACGTAAACAGTAACATATCGAAATACATGTTTGTGATGATGCTTTCGTTGTAAGCCGCAATCAATGTTATTACAAATTTTATAAAATCAAGTTAGTAATTTTATTGCAATCTTTATTCAATAAGTTTGTATGCGTAATTTAAGCATCGTCTTTATTTGTTTATACTATGTGTATCATATAAACAAGTGAAGATGCTTTGCCGATCAGTATTATACAACTCAGAAAATATAGAAGCGATGTCACCTTAGACACAGTGATGTGTTAATTTTTTTGGGAACCAAATCCGCATGTGTTCACGTGTAAGCGGAAAAGTAAATTTTAAACCAGTATCGTCCCTATAACGAATATTAAATTCCAATCCCAAAATTTTCTTTTAAAAGTGAACCAATTTCAAGGACCCAGAGACTAATCTAGTTTGAATTATGATTTCATTTTATACTTTTGTAATAACGATCAGACATGCAAGTACTAATTATGTTAGTGCATCGAAACATATAGATTTATTTTTAACCCTTACAAAGTTTTATATTAAAACTAGACTACATATAATATGCGACGATCTTGGTACAGGTAAAGTGATAGCCATAGACGAGGTGCACTTACCTTGAAGCTTCTAAGTCGACCGCCCTAAAGACGTCCGCCCCAGAGTCGCCCGCCCAAGGGTCGGGCGCCGTAAACAAACATATCCGGCCACGGTCACGAGTATATCACGCGGCATATTTGCACGGAAGGCGATATCCCGAGTAACCGTTCGACTTGGGTGAAAAACTCGCGGTACAACATCTCAAAACGTTTTTTTAACTAAATTAACTCCTTTTGCTGTTTTTCTTACAAGCCGATTTTATTTAGTGCGACGAGACTGCTCACAAATCGAAAACTAACATCTTCAATGTCTAATAATTTTAAGATCGCCGTTGATCACTTAATTTAATACTTAGCATATTTCACATGAATTTAATAATAAAATGTAAATGATTTATTTCTATATAATAATTCTCTATAGTATAAAAATAATAAAATAGGCAATTTATAAATATTAAATTTAAATTAAAACTTAATTAGTGACGATTTACTACACTGTGAGATATTCATATTATTAATCGCACAAATGATGTTGCTTGCTTTATGACGATGCCGATGTGTCCATTTAGAAGTACATTTGTTGAAAAAGCGACTAAATAACCGAAGATAATTAATTATAACTTTAACATCTGGGTTTTTACTACTCGCAACTACCGAGTGATTAAAACTCAAGGTCACATGAAATAAAAGAAACGTAAGATCCATTCCATTTTCATTTTTCAATCACAATTGCAATAGAGATGTTGTAACCTCTATAGGGATTTGAAGTTATAATTCCTAAGGGTGATATTTTAGTAGGTATGAGCATAATGTGCAAAAAAAATTTAACAGAATGAAATTAGTCATGAGGTAGCCCCTAATTACATTACACAGATATTGGCATGTCAGAGAATACCAGGAGAACAACAACAATATAAAACAACAAAACAGAGCACAACACAGAGCAACATTTTGACAACAAATAATATTGTTTTACACTCTACTAATTTGAATGCGGCGATGTTAAACTCAACTTTTCTCGCCAGCGATTTATGTTTTATTTTACTGTGCCTTACCAAAGCGACATACAAAGGAAGAAACATTTTTTAAATAATGTAACTCTGATTGTGATTCTGAAAAAAAAAAGTTTGATCCTATTGATAGTTGGCTGTCGTGAGTTTTGTTACTACCCTTTATTCAATCTAACATTACTTATAAACTAATACATCTAGAAAAAATAACTAATTTTCGATTGCGCTGCCATAAATAAATTTGTTACTCGATTATAATAATAAGTAGGACGATATATCGAACTTATAATGTTGCTTAATTCTGAATTGTAGTTATGGATGTTTTTAATCACAACGATGAACAGCAATGCAGCCTTTTTCATAATCACAGCGATGCAGCCTTTTTCATATAAATCAACCGTGTAAGACAAACCAATTCTTGTTAGAAAATTAGGGTAGATGCAGATGAATTGTACAATTTCATAGATACCACAAAAAAATGTTTACCGTAAATCGAAGTGAAAGAATGTCATCGAAATTATAAGAAAGTTGTATACTTTTATTAAACACGCAAATACTCTTGAATTTAAGTCATGAAAATTGTTTAAAAAATTGTGTCCGAAAAATTTATAGTAAGAATAATGTATGTGTAATAGGTACATGCATTAAAAATTATACTCAAAGATATATAAAACGAAATTCGCAATCCATTTCTTTTGTTATTGACGATGATCATTAAATTTTTAATTAGTATAGAAATATTATAATTCCCTTATACCCCAATTAATTAATGTTACGGCGATCCAGCTTATCAGTGGTCTACTAATTAATTCTCTACTTATTAAAGCTTGCAAGTTGAATAAGCGAAAGTCCTCAGTTTTAAACGGATATTTTCATTTAGGTACGTCTCGCAGAAGATCCACGAAATTGTTTTAAGGTTGCCTTTTTTAATATATTAAATAATATAATCATCTCAGTGCACAAATATTTGTGTGTATATATTTGGAGCACACTATCTGAATTCTATTTACTATCTAAATTACGCAAAACCCAAGGAACCAATTTCCTGCAACCTAATCCGTGGGTATTACCCCAAAATTTTGAATAAGAATCCGGAGGGCCCGAACGACCCAGCTTATCAGTGGTGGACCCATTGAACTTTCAATTTAAGCCTGCAAATAAATCAATGCGAAAGGCGCCAATAAATTTGGACGGGTCTGGTCATTCGCGCGGGTAGGGCGGGCGGCGCGAGGGGAGGGGCCGCACCCGCGCCGCTTTAGGACTAACCCGGCCGAGGGACGGACCTTTCCGCTAAATAAATCCCTTATCTGCATACGGCAAACCTTTCTGGGGTCCGGCTTAATAAATTCGGGTTGGGTTTTGCGAACTTTCCCTCGATTTATATAGAGCTGTTAATTTTCGATACTAATATTCTAAATTAAAAAGGAAATTGGACCAATAAAAATCGGTCTCTCGTTTTTGCTACAAATTGGAAATGATATTGAATATTTTTGAGTTTACAAAATTTTTTCTCGAGGATATCAGCTATCACGAGCTTCTAGAATAATATATAGAAGTATGTAAAAATTCTTTATTTTCATAAGGATCACTAATTCATGTATTTCAGTAAATAAGTGCTTAATTTTCGCTTTTCATCATGTGTATTTGAATCGTCTTTTCATTTAACCTATACAGTTTAACAGTCAGATGAGTGTGAAGTAAAGCAATGCACATAACACCAAACAACGCTATATTATATAAAACCTGTTCCATGTTAACATTCTATAATAAATTCGTTCTCTCAACAGTTGACTTAGAAATGTTCTGTAAATGGAGTAATAATAAAAAATAAATAATCAAAATTAGACATATGAGAATAAAATTTTTATTTACAGTACATTATTATGAAAATTTATAGAATCCTTATAAATAAAATTCAAAGCTTGTGTTTCCTATGTTTTTCTTAAATAATTAGACATTATCAACAATTCGAAATGCTTTTTTTGGCAATAACTGTACTATTGATGGGATGGTGAAGTGTGTTAACTGCTCCGAATATATCTAAAAGTTGTTCATTTCGAAGACGGTCGACGTGCCCACCGCCCGCCCAAATCAATAGTAATTCTGCAGGTAATACGATCATCTCGGTCTCGGTCCACAAAAATGGCTCTGTTTAGTTCACGGATGATTTACTTATATTTATGGAACTAACGAAATTAGCAAAGTTTAAATTCAAAATTTTAACATTTTTTGTAATGCCTATTTAGTTAAGTTTTCGGTCAACACGACATGATTATCAAAATTCTCTATTAATTAAAACAATTTCTATTCATATTGAAAATTAAGTAATTTCATTGCAACAAAAACGATACAGTATTTTGTTAAAGTAAAATTAAAATATAAATTTGATTTGATTGATTCATTTTTAAGAATATTAAAATTATTTCTTTCATATATATAGATTCAAATTTCATATAATAGTGTTATTCAGCATTTAATTAACTCTTCTATCAAACAAAGAGTGAATTGCAGTTCTTTGTTATTATTTTTTTAAATTTATTAGTGTCAATTTACTTCAGTAGCCTTTTATAAAAAGCAAGTTAAATTAGATTGTATAAAATTTGGTAAGAAAATATAACAACTTACACGATGTAAATAATAATTTAAGAATAGTTGAAAATGAGTTTTGACGTTTTAAAATATCTTTGGCTTTTACCAATTTTAATTTCATATTCACTTTTTGTTATCACTTTTATATGTCACTAACAAATATTACTAATGTCACCAAATAAATAACCCTTTCATTGCATCGTTTTCAGAAACAAAGCGTATAAAATTCATTTACGTGGAACTTCTATTAATTCTCGATCCGTTGATAGAATAATTTTTAATTTCTCTTCACTGTTTAACAATAAATATAATTACTAAGAAGTGAACTAAATCGTCAATGTAATACGACTAATATAGAAGACAGAAATGGACCAATTGAAAAATTCCACTGAAGGTTATCACTCAACTTCCTACCCTTTTATTACAGCTCATTCGGTTCCACTCACAGAGTATGTATTATGTCTCTCTTTCTGTGCGCTGACCGGCTGACCATTGGCCATTCGTGACTACACGCCAACACATACGCGAAATGTACAGACGAACGCGTTTTCGAGGGGCGGAGAAAAGTTGTT
>BGZK01004689.1:0-12138 GCA_005406025.1 Eumeta japonica | reverse complement strand
CTTTTTAAAATATTGTGCTGTAACATATATTTTATATTGAAAATGCTAAAAACAAAACTGTAATAATATCTTAGGAAACACAGTCATGGAATCTAAACTACCAATCATTTTTGTATTTAGAGGACCATATTACATTAAATATATACATTCGTGAGCTTATCTTAGAATACTTGCTGCAGTCGCCTCATAAAAACTATCTAATTTCAAATAAAATTAACTACACTAGGTTAAGCTAAAACTATAATATTGTTTTCTCACCCAGCCTGGATACGACTTAGTCTGCCAGACTCAGTCCATCTCTGCTCTCGTTGAGATGTTAACAACTATGCTAGGAGGAGGACTAGCAGGGAATATCTCCTTATGTTTGGAGATATTACTCTGCTTGCGTTTAATAACATATGATATTACTATAGAAAGGGCATTCATTAACTAGTCTATGGAGGTCAGCTCAGAAACAATAAAATTCGGTATTATTACAACTTAATATGTGATTCAAATCTTATTCAGATCGGCATGGAATAATTGGTGTTATACTATGCTTGGTAGAGCATTTAAATTGAGGAAAATATGGGTTTGATCACAGCAAACTATCTCTCACGAGATAAAATCATCTCAGTCTGCTAACTATGGTGTTCGTAAAACCCAAATACTATTCGATGAGATAACGACGATTTATTTGTTATATGTGTGACATCTTATTCAATTGAAAATTGCAAAATTATAATTTAATACGTGGTGTAGGAGAAGATTACCGGTATTGAGAATGGACAATAGTGTAATTCATATATCACTAAATAATTAAATGCTTGCAATCAATTCATTACACTGATATTAAATATTACACAAGTTGTGTTTGGCCTCATTGGATCGAAATTTTACTTGTGTTTACTGTTAATCTTGTTTTCATTTAATACTCCTATAGCGACTTTAAATATTAGGGTGTTACAAATGATTTTTATTCTGAATCAGTTTTGTCCCAATTTTTCAGGCTATCACAAACTGACCAATTGAAACGATCGACGTGAGCTGTACATCTATAATTTTCTTTGGAAAAACAGCAGCCTATGTATCTACCTATCCCAGTTTTGTCAAAATTTTGCTATTTAACACTAGATGACAAGAGTTAGTGAACAGAGATAAGAAAGTATTGTAAATCTAATATTTTCATGTTCAAACTTTTCCATATTCTCGGTAATTTTAACTTTCAAATAAAAAGCAAACTTTTGCATCACTGATTTTCAAAGTTCTAACTCTAATTGCATTGGCAGCAATCTCAGCGAACCCTGGTTGAACTTTATTTGATACCCTTTCTTTGCTGACACGTTTAATATTTGTTTAATTTTTTAATTTCAGAAATATTTTACAACAAAAATGGCCTCAAGATAAATTTGGGGTAAGTTGCAATAATTCTTTTTATAGCTCAAAATAAAAGAAGTTTTAGTATAATATTTTAAGTAATAAAACTTTAAACAATTTTTAAATGCTCTGCTAATTTGCAATTGTCTTAAACTTACTTGTTGTTATTTTTGAATATGTTATAACTCTCGAAAAGAATATTTTCACTTGGTAGATGTGTATGTATGTAGTCTTTGTTTTTATTTTTTACTTTAACAAATTAGGTGTCAATAGATAAATTATTCTTCACTTTTTCTATTCAACAATTTCCATAAATTAAACCACGTGCTGGCGTTAAAAACAAATTAAATAAATACTTTAGCAATTAAAGCGATGAGTTTATTTTTATTATTTACATTTATTTGATTGTTAGTAGTTAGTTGTATGCTTAAATGAAGACTGATTATGATTTGTCGAATTACGTGTGATTTTATTTATAGTGAATTGTTCTTTGCAGAGCAGTAAGCGAAATATTTGAAATACATGCAGGGCTTATCGATTCACGTCTGTATCAGGCATGTTGTATCATGTTTGTGCACAACGGAAAAAAGCGTAAAGAAATTAACGTATCAAGTTTAGATAAGAAAATTATTGTCCTATCTCAATAGCGGCGTGTGTATGTATGTATAACATTTTGCTCTCTTTGAAATGTACTAAGTACATACACATGTACATATGTACGTAAAATTAAACAATTTACGCAACCGTAAGGCACGTGTGTGTATATATTTATGTGTGCGTATTTAGTATTTCCTATCACATTGATAAAGTAAACCAATCACTGGCATACTTTTTCCTTCCTTTCTCTTTCAGGCATATTTGCCAGAGGAAATTCATCATACTTGCCAACACTTTCATACCTGTTGGTGTTCTTTTTCTAACTTGAATACCTTTTTATCTGCATGGGTAATCTAATCTTGTTTTACTTTGAGGGGGTTTTTGATATCGAACTTAAGGCTTGCCACGCTTCCAAAAGTTCTCTTCTACTTTAAGCTATTTGTGACTTTGATATTCAATTGTTTACTTAACACTTTAGCGTAAGAGCTTTAAAAATATATGAATGTGTATATTTGCAATGCCATCCTATATTTTGCAAAATATGCACAAAACTGCAGCAACACGATGCAAGTGGTAAAGGTTCACTTTGAATGACGTCAAATTGGAAATCAAAAACAATGGAACTGTTATACATTTTGTGAATACCATTGAGCATTTATTTGATTACGCACATGCAGTAAAACATAAATCATGCTTTGGAATGCAATTTTAAGGATTTGGTATAAGTCATGTTTAAAAATGTATTATCTGTTTCCGTTTTATATTTGGTGGGAAATAACATTTGCTTGCTATAAAGACGACCTCATGCATCACTTTGAAGTTCGTCTTAAAATTATTTATGCCTGTTCCGTTTTAATTTTAAGTCTGCTTCAATGAATAAGTCATACTACTTCGTAATGTTGTGTGAAAGTTTTCGTTTAATTAAAATTCCCCAAAATAAAGAAAAGTTTATTTTAATGCACCAAAAAAGGAAGGAAGGATAAGTGTCAATCGCGTTCAAAAGTAAAACTTGGGTTTTGTAGATACTTTTCTTAGGGCCATTATTACAACCCTAGGTTTGTCGGTCGTATATTTTATTGAGGTTTCATAATATGACACCTAAAAGTGATTGTAATACGTGAGCAGTTCAATCCAATTTAGATCTTCAAATCATTAAATATCAAAATCCAGACAAAATCCTACTAATAGTTATTAGTAAGTTGTAATACTGTCGTTAAAGCGAGCTTAATCCTTAACATTTGCAAGCTAGTGATTGCAATCTATCAAAATAAAATACGCACTTTTTATGGTATAGCTTTACAGCTACTCTACCGCATTTGAAGTTGCCGCCAGGTAAAGCATGAAACACATTTGAACCAACGAGCTACCGACTACCACCTGTAAAAATAAAATGCCTGCTTTCTTTTGGTTACTGTTATATTGAAAGGGGTAGCTACAAAACCGTCTGATGTTTCTAATTTAATAAAACATGTTGAACAAATGACTATTTTAAAGCTACACTACACAACAAAATAAACTTTTTCAAAATTACTTAACTCTATATCCTATATTTTAACTCTCGAGCTCTGTAACGTATGGGTCTTTTAAGTCTTACTAAAAACAAAACAAAAATGAAATAACGAATTTAGCGGTTTAAGATTGGGATTTAAAATTTAACATATATTGAAAAGATATTCTATTCCTGGGACAAATTAAAGGCTACTTTGTTTTCAGCCACACCCTTTAAACGCTCCATTTTGAAATTTTTACGTGCCCACGTAGTTTTTAAAAATTTTATTAAAAATGGTATAACTTTGCAGTTTGGGTTTAGAACCTTGCAATTTGTGGGGAGACGAAGCGCGCCGCGTTTTGCAGGTTTTATTACAAATTTGCTCAACATGGGTTTTATTTAATTTTACGGGTAACAAAGGTTCAGACTCTTTTTTAAAAAGAACTTTCTTGTTTTGGTGTATTCAGAGACTTATAGTAAAATTTTACGAAGAATTTTTTTACAACATTTTACCCCATTAAAACCCCGTTTTAATCCCTTAAATCTCTGATTTCTTGTTTTTTTAAGAAAACCAGTGAAGACACATACGTTTGGGACCTGATGAGTTAAGATGCTTTACAAAAATATTTTCCGTAATATTTTAGACCAATTCAGTGAGCATAGTTTTACCTAAAATGTAAGGACTACGTGGTCTCATATGTCAATTACTAAAAAGCATATGCCAAAGCTGGAAAATATTAACAACTCTAAAAATCAAATTGAAATTCAGATGTAAACTTCAAAACTCGGATACACATGTCTTTTTTTTGTTTTTTTGTTTTTGCACCAAAATTTCTTAGGTGTAATAAATACGAGTTTGCAAAAAGAAATTGTAAAGTTTGTTTTATGTGATTTTGATGAAATAGATGCACTGCCAAAATATCAAAACCAAGCCAGTCAAAATAAAGGCTTGTATGGTTTTAATATATCAGAAAAAATATTTCCGTAGCAGACTTCATTTTTCAGTGTGTTGTCAAAATCGAAGTTTCTTATTTGACAGCGTTGACCACAAGTCCAAAGTTCATATGGGTGCTTCAAACATTTTGTATGGTCATGAGGATTTTTAATGGCAAGACAACAATGCGCTCGTCAATTTCATCACGGTTGTAATCGGTTGCTTATATTACGAATATTTTCTGGTTTTGTCATTTCTGTGCTTTTCAATTATTTTTATAAGTTGTGCACACTTTTATATTAACGTGAACAAGTTTGAAATGTTTTGAATTGATTTTGCTTAATTTGTTTGCAGCGTAGTCAAGAGAGCCAACCACAAATATTTGGTTCGCGACAAAAATAATCTTATTTCTGTAAATGTACATGATAGCGAGCAGAAGCTTGTTGGAAGAATGCTCATGCTTTAATAACAATGATTATCAAAATTCAATAAAAATATTTTATTCTAATTAAAAATATATTGTAAAATATTGTGAAATGCTTTTATTGCTGCTTGTGTTAATTAAATCAGTGTTGTCTTTAAATGTACGGTGTATACATATATCTACATACATACATGTTCACCTCGAAATAGTACTTGAAATAGTTGATATTAGTAACAGTTAAATTGTATAATATGTGCATTAGTTTAATAAAATTTCATTTACAATGGGAATTGGTCTTACCTGTCTCTAGTAATAAATTCCATAAAGTACGAGGCTCACAAGTAATGGTTTCCGTACTTACATACAATGAGTATAAAGAAGATTTACATTGTAGTTTATAGTAGTTGTTGTTGAAACGTGCTGCCACAACAACATCCTGTGAAAGTGTCAGCTCTGTCTTATGGTTCCAAGGTTACAAATAGTTTTGCAGTTTTATCGTTATTGTTGGTTTTAGTATTTGTTATTGTAGAAGTGCGGTACAGCAACATCTTGTGCAAATTTCAACTCTGTCACATACATCATTTTGTGGCCATGAGTATAGTTGGATGTGACAATATTATAAATGAATTTGATAATAATATCGTTATGCACAGAGATATCAGTGGATGCAAAACTAAACTTTGTAAACGATATTAGTTCACCATTTAGCTAGGACAGAGCTCTGTTGGATTCACTGAATGCAATGCTTATTCGCTGCTTTTGCTTCTCCTGCTGTGGATATGAATCAGTATTTCTAACGCATGTTTTTATAAGGTATAGAATTTTAAGTTGGCACTACTTTTCAAGATGGCGACCGATTTAACAGCTGTTATGTGATTTATTATACCCTTCACATACTGTGTAGGGTGTATATAAGTTGTGATTCCGTTTGTAATTTTTTAATATTCATTTCCGATCCTATATATATATATATATATATATATATATATTCTTAATCAGCGTTAATAGAAAAGTTATTTGAGCGATGTCCGTCTGTCCGTCTGTGAGTTGTTGAAATCAAGTTTCTGAGAAAACTATTTGACTTAGAAACTTCGTTCTTTCACTAATATGTTGCATATTGTCCACGAGGAATCGCTATTTAAATTCAGCAAAATCGGTTCACGAATAGCTGAGATATATCCGAAAACTGGAGGTACCTCAAAAAATTTGCATTTTGTGGAAATTTTGAAAATTTTTTTGATTTAAAAGTAAATATTCGGATTTGACTTAGTCATTAGTGACGAAAAAAATTTTTTTTTCGACATCGGTCCATATATAGCCGAGATATAGCGAAAACCGATATCTCAAGAAATTGAACTTTTGGTAAACCTGAACACTTTCCTACACAAAAATGGGCATGTAGTCGTAAAAAATAGATATTTGAAGCAAAAAATAATTTTTTTTGGTCATCGGTCCATATATAACCGGGATATAGCTAAAACCGATTTCTCAAGAAGTCGGGTGGTTTAGTAATAAAACGCTTTTGTGCCAAAAAAACACATATAGTAGTAAACAACTGCTAATTTAAAGAACCACAAAAGTTTTTGAACATCGGTCCATATATAGTCGGATATATCGAAAACCGATATCTCAAGAAATTGAACTTTTAGGTACACTCACACGTTCTAACAAAAATGTGGGCGTAAAACAGATATCTGAAAACAAAGAAAAAAAATTTTTTTGAACATCGGTCTATATATAGCTGGGATATAGCGAACTCGATTTCAAAAGAAATTGGACTTTGGTAAACCTGAACACTTTCGGTACTGAAAAATGCCTGAAATAGACAAGAATAGATGTCTGAAGGCAAAGAATTTTTGGGCATAGGTCCATAGCCGATATATAACAAAAACCGTTTTCTCAAGAAATTAAACTTATTGGTTCAAAATAGACCATAGTAATAAAATATAGATTATTTTAAGAAAAATTCTTTTAACATTGGTCCATTTATAGCTGAGATATAGCGAAAACCGATTTCTCAGAAACTGGACTTTTTGGTAAACTTGAACACTTTCTGGTACCGAAAATACGTTAGTTTTGTGAAGGGTATTCAAGATTCGGCCCAGCCGAATATAGCTTTCTTACTCTTACCATGATGGCCAATGGTGATCGGCCATCAACCGTCTAATTTCACGTTTTGTACCTGTGAATTGGCCTCCAAGATCTTGTGATTTAACAACGCTAGACTACTTTCTGTAGTGCTATGTAAAACCATTGGTCTTTCTGGATAAACCACAAACGCTTGACTATTTGGTAGACCACATTCGCCGTGTTATTGTCTATATATAGCCACAAATACTGGAAAGATTATCGAAAATTGGACGTCGAGATTCAGCTACATCCACGCCAGCCGCGGTGGTCATATGCAGAAATCATATTTATAATATAATGCCACAAGATCACTTTTCGGATAAATAAAATTCAAGCCAATCGAATAATCCATCGCTATTTTATTGCAACTTCAAACTCTATTCCTCTATAAAAACACCCTTTAGATCAGCCAAAGACTGTATATTAACACTATCGAATCTGTACAAGTCCAGTTTTCTTAATTATGCCCTGTGTCTGTTATTAAATGTAGTGGATCTTCCCGATACAATGAAACAGTAATAAGATAATACTGTAAGAAAATGATGAGGGCCCTATTTAATAGTAATTTTGTAGATAGAAAGTGTTTGTTGCTTATTGCTTAGCGGTCCATATCGCGCGACATCTTATTGCTATCTTATTATAGAGCAAAATTTATTGGAAAAGTAACAGCCTTCCACTAGTTGTCATTGAATTTTTTCTAACAATTACACAGAAGATATTATTGAAAAATATTCATTAATATTATTTTATTGTCTCAAGGAGGCTATAGTTTGGAAGCATTTTGATTGTGACTTATAAAAGAATAATTTTTAAATAGGCCACCTTAAAGCTTTGCGTTGTATTCGCCCATAATGCTTTCTTTAATACATTTACATGCTCATAAATATACCATATTTCCGTACCTTACGGTACTGCTTCGAGAAGATCTAAATATAATGCAAAATTTAAAATATGGGTGCTATGGCAGCTCTTACAGAACAAAGTATTGCTCTTAAGAGTGTTGAGCGCTTCTACATGTTTGTCGCTCGGCACAAATATTGTAATATTTGTAATAAATTTTTTCCATAAAATATGTTCTCGGAATATTATTATTATTAATTATTGTAAAACAAATTTTTTTTATTGTTAAAAAGAATTTTTATGATGATTTAAAATATTTACTATGTAGTCTACAATTTGTTAAAAATATGTATTCATAATATGATCGTATCGGAAGAAGCAGCAGCTATGGTTATAAACAATACCCCAGTCCTCTGTACTTTGACCTACAGTACACTACTTAAGGTCATTATTGCAACTTACTGATAGCTACCAGTAGGATTTTGTCGGCCATATATCACAACGAGATTTAATGAGTTGGAGATCTAAATTCGTTTGAACTGAAAATCTCCCTTTACGTGAAAATCGCATTTACATTTTAGCAACAAATTACGAAATCTTAGTGAGGTGTACGGTTGACAAAATCCAACTGATAGTTGTCAGACGGTTGTAATAATAGGCTTAAGAAGGTATCTATTGCAGGATAAACTCATCTTCCAAGTATGTTTGGATTATCGAAAATACTCAGTGTCTTCAGGCATCATTCATTCATTCTTTCTTAATACATTCCATGATCTGCTCTCTTAAATATCTTGCTTCCCTGGCAATAAAAATCGTGTGCTCTTTTTGTTCTTGGCATTTTCATTCAAGCGACTGCTAGACCATTTCATTCAAAACTTTTATTTCTTAATTTTTATATGTTTTTTATTTAACAGACTTTATTAAAAAACTCTAACTGCAACAGAACATACAATGAATACAAATTTGCTTTCGTTTTCCAGCGTTAAAGGAAGTTTTGACTTATTTGTATATTAAAATGATAATATGGCTTAAAAGTAATTAGTGCTTAGGTTGATTTCTATATGAATATAACACAGTTTGGAGATTTTTTTTTATAGAGCTAACAATTTTGCTTATAACTTCAAGGGGTTTCTTAATCACTCCCCATTCTTACAGATTCGGGACAGTCTTGCTTGCGGGTTCTCTTTTTCTTATTTGCCGATCCAGATATTCCCACAAAAGGTTGCGCTTGGGGTTGTAAATTTGCTGAAACCCCAAACTTTGGCTCAAGCTCAATTTTCCAATGGTCTGCGCCATCACCGAGACAACCCATGGTTCACTGTGGATGCTGGATTTATGTTGCTTTGCGAACTGTAAATAATTTTAATGGGGTTTTTCTTGCATTATTCCATAATAAGGTTCTATTTCTATTTTGAAATTATTATTATTGAAATGTACGAATTTTTCTTGCAACAAGTTTTACGAACATTAAAAGAAGTTTGCTGGCCAATTTTCCGATTACACAACAGTCTTCTAGTGTTCTAACCACACAAACTAAAGATCGGCACACACCATATGCAGAAAGTGGGAAAATCAGATAGATTTTATTGCTTACGAATAAAAAAAAAACAAAGCATGAAATTCAGTATATGATTGAAATGTACAGAGGTATATTGATTAATTTCTACACGTATTGAACGTTAATTGCATCGATTATTTTTCCATCAACTATTTGCAGACATGCCAGATATCTACACAAAATTGTTCCATAAAAACTATTCCAGCTTAGCTTAGCTATTTATTCATTTTAATTAATATGAAAAAATTTCTTATTGTTGAGTAAATTAGTTTTGAAAATCCCAGTTCCAAAGACTTTTAACTTGGCTTAACAGCTTCAGCGATTGCGAAATACTAACATTGACTTTTCCCGCACAGTATTCTGGGAAAATATTTAAGATTTTATTTAATCAATTCATTACTACAATCATTAAATCTATTAATTATTATTTTACCTCATTTTACGAAATAATTAAACGCTTGTACCAGTAGTTGTATGTAAATATTAAATATGTACAACCAGCTCTGACGGGTTTCATTTTTCAACACTACAATAAATTTATTCTATACGTAAAACGCCCTCTCATTAAGCACAAAAAAAAACGTTGTCTTTGGAAATTACTACTTGTAAGTTCTCAAAAGCAATTGCTGCTATGTTCACTTTTCTGTGGAATTATATGAGATGTGCCTTAAGTGTGCCAACATATTTTATACTCTTACCTCACCCAATTAATTAGAACTGAATTTCTATTAAACAATTCACTTAACTCACGTACAAAGTTTTCATATTTTTTTTAAGGTAACTAACTGTCATAACGAAAATACTATTTTATACACTCTAAAAAAAAAACAAAGGGTATACTCGTTATGTCATTCCATATGTAACATATATATGTATATGTATATATATATATATATGTACAATTATATTGTTCAGTGATAAAAACTATCCGTTTGTCTGTTTGTGGATCCCCTCTCCAGGGGGCAGGTTGTGTCTTGGCTTATCGTAACACCGTGACATTCTGATTTTGGAGTATAGAGGCTCTCAGTCTGGTATTGGTGGCCGAATCTTCAGAGGAAAGAATGCCTTTGGCCTTTC
This sequence comes from Eumeta japonica, assembly GCA_005406025.1. Classification (NCBI taxonomy): domain Eukaryota; kingdom Metazoa; phylum Arthropoda; class Insecta; order Lepidoptera; family Psychidae; genus Eumeta; species Eumeta japonica. The sequence continues at coordinate 1,733 of BGZK01004689.1, read as the reverse complement.
CTTAGGATTGCCCTTCGGGTCCTACCCGAGGGTTTGGATGATTTATAAGGGAAAAACTCTGCCTACCGTGGCTGAGGTGAATATTCGGCTGCAACATGGCGGTATTTGATGAAGTCGTTGTATATGACCTGTTCGCACATATGAATATGCGTTAGTGGTTCTGCAAAGGATCTACAGGTGCTGTTGTCTACCAACAAACTGTTCTCGAGATTCCTGGGAGCATCATAGCCGTCAAATGAAAGCATGATGTCCATATGTCGGCTTTGAGCTACTTGTTCGGAATCTAAAGCCACTGAATGGCTCGAGGGCAGAAAGGGAACTAGCACGAAGCATTAAGCAAGGGGTCTGTGTATATTCCAATACAATATGTGAAGTAAATTGCTACCTGTCATTTGGTATATGCCAGACATCTGTGGGTTTAGTCCAACACACAAATCAAATTCAACTCTATCTGTCTGTGGAAAACATTGTATAGTCAAAACAAAAGAGCAAGACCCTCAACATTTAGAGCACACAGATGCCAAGCAAAGGTACATATACTTTCGGCAATGGGCGAAATCGGATCGAAGGGAAAAAGTTTTTCCTCAAAGAACCTAGGCAACATCTAAAAATCTGCATATATTTTAAATTATTTTTGGGAAAATGTAAAACGTTCCTGTTTATGCCAGATAGGGTTAGTTGTCTTTGCCGGAAGAAGTCAAAACAATTTTCTTCCGCCATCGGTGCACATATAACCAAGATCTAACAATAACCGGTTTCCCAAGATATCAAACCTGTAAGCAAAGTAGAACATATCTTTGTAAATGAGTTGGTGCAGCAATTAAATTCGGCTATTTAAAACTAAATTTTTAAAACTTTTTTACATCGGTCTATAGCTATATAGACGATATGTAGGAAGATCAACTAAAAACCTTTATCTGTACGCATACTAGAACATTTTTAAGAAGATTAAATCTGGCTATTTTTCATTAAGTTTATAAAATCTTTTAAAATAGGTGAACATATAGCAGAGGTATAGCCAATACCAGTTTTTCGGTGAAAAAATCTAGTGAACTAGTAAAATTCAGTAATGCGCAATAGCTTTTGCAATCGGTTTACATAGAACTGAGTTATAGCGAAAACCGGTTTCTTCATAAAATTGACCTGTATATGAACTCAACCTTATTTTGGTGAACAAAATTAAGATATGATGATAAAATTAGTCAGCTGGAGTGGAATTTCATTTTATACCTTTTGTGACTTGTTAACAGTTGTAGGGTATCAAAGATTCGAACCGTTTGACGATAACTTACTTGTTATATTTAATAAAACCTATTGGTAATATCAACAATTTTAATAAATATTTTAAAAATATTATGGCTAAATGTTAACAAAAAAAAAATATTTCTATATTTTTCTTATTAAAAAATGTATTAAGTCAACTAAATAATTCGTTGGGTCAATACTATATAACTAATCAATATCTTCATCATATTAATGGAGATATTCTTTCAGAATTATACATTAAAACTTTTGTGCTATTAATTTAAGCATTTTAGGCCCTTGGGTCAACATATTCTTCGTAATATTTTGTCCACATAATCATCTCCTATAAATCTAGTATACAAACATATTTTTCCGAATTGTTTCTCATTATCTAACTGGATTAATCATTGTGCCACTATGGAGGAGGCCATATTAAATAATAATCGCCAGTAATAATTTTTGAAATATTCCTTCCAGATACTTTTACC
>BGZK01004688.1:0-12139 GCA_005406025.1 Eumeta japonica | reverse complement strand
CTTTACTTTCACTAGAAAAAATTAAATGGCAATTTCCTGATAGTGATGCTATAGAACCACTATGCTGACAAACAAAACAGCTCCTAATTCGGCAAGACTATTACATGCTGTGAATTCGTTTTGATTGCAGTTTTATATTCAATTTTGTATGGTGATAGTCATGCCGTAGAACCACGAACTTTGTCAAGCAACACCGACACCGAATTAGAGCAAGACTACATGCTGCGAATTCGTTTTGATTGCAATTTTATATTCAATTTTGTATGGCGAATTGGAGCAAGATTTGCTGTGAAATTTGTTTTAATGGCAATATTATATTTAATTGGGATGCCAGACATAATAAAATTTTTGTACTTAAAGCAGATTTCATTTATAAAATGATTGAATAGGAAAAATTAATTTTCTAGTGTGACAATTGGTGGTGAAGTGTGCGTTATGTTTGTATATAAAAATATTAAGCATAATCTTTGTGAGACTCTGAAATTGTATTTTAATTTATCGCCATTAATGGTCATTAAAAATAACCATTTATTATTCAAATAAATATAAAAAAATTAATTAAAAATGATCTTTATGCACACACATAAATAAATATATATGTATAGGGATTTTCATGCATGTTTAAATGTGTTTATTCATGTCGACTTTGTATTCAAAATGTCTTCTTCATCAGCACTGGCTTGAAAAAAATTAAGATGTCAACATACACTTTGTGTTCCTAATTATTCCGTTTAAGCAAGCATATAGTAGATAATGTGTATGTATAATTATAATTATTGAAATATTTGCAATAAGTATAAATTAAATTATAAAGATTATTTGGTCAAAGGGTTCATGGGGTTAACTGAAAACAACACTTTATCTTGTATATTTCTACGAAAATATGAAGAAAAATAAATATTTTACATACTTTATCAAAAATTCAAGTTGACAACAAAAGGCGGATTTGCTAAATTCATTAAAGTTTATTTTTAATTTTCGTTAATGATCTTTCTTTCGTTAATGATCTTCAATACATAATAAATATGAAAATAACTCAGTTGCCCTTTCACGCTTACAGCATTAAACCGGTTCTCATGAAATTTGATATAAAGAATGCTTTGAGGTTCAAGATGTGAACACTTTTCGAAATTGCTCACTTAGAATTCGTAGATGCCAGTTATTTTGTTGGGCATTTTGATAATGAGTAAAGAAAATAAAACTTATTTAAATTAATTTATTGCATCAAAACAACTTACTTCTAGACTACTACTACAACTACTACTACTACTACTGCAATTACTTCTACCACTACTACTACTTAATATTCCAAGTCCCCGCGCGCAAAGTCGTAGGCACATTAGTATCAAATATATAAATCACTAAAATTCAATGTTAATAAGTTCTTCTCGATTTTCAGATATTATTATATTATTATTATATTATCAAAAGGATTTTTAAATAATTTTTTTGTTTTTTTACTTTTGCAAAATTTATGCAATTTCTCACTATACATATATATTTTAATTTTTTTGCGAATTTTCGCGCTATTTCGCTATTTATATTTTTTTATTATTTTTTGTAATTTGTTTCAAGTTTTAAGCAAATTATCCCACTTTTGCGTTAGTTGTATTCTTTGTAGATGTTTAGAGTTTTCATTGGGGATGCAATCGATACCGATACCTATATATCGGCAATATTTCTAATTTTCCTATATATCGATATCGGCGATATTTTACTGTCGATACATACCTTTTATATATTTTCTTTAGCGTCTTTTGAACAAAATATTCAATTTTCAACTCTTCTTTTTGCATAAAAAATCAAAACAGAATACATAACGAGATCATTTCTTCTCTTTTTTATTCTACAAATTTAAAGAAAATGGCGCAGAAATACTTAAGTTTTAAGATGTGATAGATAGATGCATGGCAGGTCTGTTTCAAACGGATTTAAGAAATCGTCTATCTCCGCAAAATTTATGAACACTTTGTTTTTAAACAAAAATCTTATTAATATCAATATTAATCATTTGCATTGTTGTTTTGATAATTTTAATTTAATTTTAACATGATCTCAAATTCAATTTGTTGTCTTTTAAACTTTATTAATATTAATTTTAAATCTTGAGCCAATGTAAACTGAATGCCATCGTTTATTTTGTAAAATCATAAATATTGCAAACGTTTTTGTTTGAAAATCTTGATGATTTTAGAAAATAAACAATATCATTCAGTTTGAATTGGCTCATTAATAATATATCTTACACTGTTATTTTGTGCGAAACAATAATTTATTTTTGTTAACATGAATTCAATTCTTTTTTTAAGTCTTATTAATATCAATTTTAAATCTTGAGCTGCAGTTAACTGAATGCCATCGTTTTTTTGTAAAATCATAAATATTACAGATATTTTGTAGTTTGAAAATTTGAATTTTAGAAACTGAAATGTATTGTTTTTTGTATAATAGAAGAATTACTCTACTTAAATTTGGTTAATTTTTACTTGAGCTCAATTTCAGTAAGCGTATCGGTATCGGCGATATTTATTTTTGATATCGGTATCGGATCGGCGAAATGGCGTATCGTTGCATCCCTAGTTTTCATCTATGATTCAAGATTCAAAGTGTAAACATAAGAAACATGCCTGTCTGTGTGTGTTAAATTCATTAAGTTCATATATATGTGTTGAGTTCATATACTTTTAATAATTTATTTGCTGATTTAAGCATACCGCATACAAAATATGAACTATAATGACATTTGAGTACATATAATTTAAAATTTTGTAACTCTTTAAGCTCCTCGATTTTTGTCATTTTAGAATATTTTTATGAAAAATAAAAACATATAATTGACTTACCTTGAACATTAACTGATTGTATGGCGATTGTTTTGACTACAGGTAAATATTTTGAGTTAATTTGTTGTTGCACTTCTGATACCACAATGGCTTGTTGTGTTAAAATAGTGTCATTACGTTTAATCATTCTTTTGGGATTATTTTTGAATAGCCATAAAACAGCTGTACTGACATCGTAGCCATCAGCATCGGCATCGTCAATTTTAAAGGAAAACACATGGAAGGCTGCGAGCCCAATTTACTACACTCATGTTTTTCTACAACAAACATACATATAAAACGTTGAGAATTTTGTTTTATTAAAACAATAAACTTTGTTTTGTATCTCACCAACTTCTAGGAAAATAAATTTTTTGCTAGTTCTTGCATAGTAATCATCTAAGTCTTTATTGACTTTAGCAGCTTCTTCTTGTTCGATGGTAACGCCCTCATAAATAGGTTTGGGTAAAGCCACAGCTGAAACTTTGGGACGTTCTTTAAGTCTTAGTTTCTCTAAAATTTGTTTTCACAAACTCAATGCGCAAAGTTGTGAGCTCCTCTTCGCTAACACGTTCCACTTGGCGACTGCTTTCACATTTTGGGACAACGTGGTGCAGTTTGTTCATCAGTTTTGATGTTTTGTTGTCAACATCTTTCGATTTCATTGTGTACACATCATTATCAATTTCTTCAATTGACTCTGGCACCACTAGTTTAATATTATTTTCATTAGTCTCTAACACTAAGTTATCGCTTATAGGGCTGTCAGCAAACATATGATCACTAGCATCTTCGATATCATCAGCTGTTGAGTCGTAGTCATTGACATTGGACAAATGCTGCCATATGCGTGGCATTGTTTTCAAAGATTCTGCATTATAGACAGGCCTATCGGAGCGTACTTGCAAACGTTTGTTATGCTCTAAACGATGTTTGCGTTGTTGCGCCATATGACAGCTTGAGACGTTCTGCATCACGTTTTGAGTCCTCTTCCTCTTGGTCAACATCAAAATCATATGTTTGGTATTGTTTTAAATGCTTACGCGCACGATGTGTTCGTTGCAGTTCGTAATGTTGGTTCATGTTTGTTATGTCTGTGCGATGTATGATGGCGGTGGTGGTGCTGATGCTGGTGCTCACGCATATAATGAGCTATAGTTTCGGCATGGCTGCCACTGGGCTGTGATCTCGCATGTAAACGATTATAAATGTTATTGTTTTCCAAGGCCAAGAGGCAAATAATACAATGGTTATTAAATATTTAGACATGTTTTATAATTATTATATATGTATATATTTTTGTTAATTTAAGTATATTTGAGATAAATTTTGTTGATTGACTTAAGATTTTTAATTTTGTAAGTAATTTTTTAACGACTCTATTAATTTTATAAGATATAATTTTTAACTATCTTTTGGGCAGCATTAAAATTCTAATGCTGTATTTGTTCTATATAAAACATATATTTATTTATAAAATTTTGTCTCGACAGTTTAATTTTGTTTTAAAAGTTGAGAAAGACGACTTTATTGGCTTCACTGCATTCAAATAACCTAAAAGAAAAGAAAAAAAATAATAATTTATTTAAAAAAACATTTATCTCACATTTAAATTTCATTTATTCAGCTATGTCACAGAGTACAATTCCGTTCGGAAACGGAATTCATTCCGTATGTTACTGCTCCAGATAATTACGAAAAAATTTTTCGGAAAGAAACCACTTTTGTTTTTATGAACGTAATGAAAGTTTTTGCATCTTAAAGGGCGAATACATATCAAAATTTACCATTTATCAATAAACAAATATGTTTTCCTTATTTTTTCTGCAAATGAAGTATATTTTTAATAATATTTAGCCCTTTATATTGCAATTATTTAAAATGCTTTAAAAAACTAACTTAAAAAGAAACAAAATTTTCGTGTTTGATTTATAAAATATTGCCACATTTCTTTTTTGTCATATCAAAAAACGCTTAAGTAAATTTTTGGGATTGATGAAAACAATTGGAATCTAAAGCACCAAAAATAATTTCGAACGGAATAGCAAATACGGAATTGAAAGTATTCCGAACGGAATCTGTGACACGGCTGATTATTATAAATGTATAAAAAAATATTTTCGTTTGTTATTAAATATAAATATGTAATTAATTTTTTTCATATATATCTTGTTTTTGTGTTGCTTCCTTAATGATTCCATTAAATAAACTCCATTTATTTTTGATCTATATATTTCGAACCTCTTCGGTTCGCCTTGACGATCTAATTGTTTATAATTTCTATGTATATAATGTATGTTCGAAATATATATCAAAAATAAATGAAGTTTATTAAAGGATCATTAACGAGGCAACAAAAAAAAAGATATATTAAGTAAATTGATTCAGAAATATAAGGAAGGTAAAACAATTAATTTTTCAATTAACAGATTGTAGAGCTTTAAAGTGTTGCCATTTGTACTTTAGTTGCTCTTGCTAGTTACAGTACTACTGGCATCACTCTGTTCAAACTCATAATTTCAAAATAATATAACGGTTTAATTTGTCCCTATTTTGAAGGTTCCGTACTTAAAAACATACGGAATCTTATTGCTGAGACTACATCGTCCGTCCGTCCGTCACAGGCTCCATTCTCCGAAGCGGTAAGAGCTAGACAACTGAAATTTTCACGAAATGTTGTTGTATCATACCGCTACAACAACAAATACTAAAAACAGTATCAACATAAAAACCACGAGGTAACCCCATACAACAGGTACCCAAATTTAACAAAAATTAGCTGTAACTTTTGAACTATAAGAGCTAGAGAACTCAAATTTGCACAGAATGTTGTTGTATCAAGTCGCTACAACAACATATACTAAAAACAAAAACAACATAGAAATAAAGGGTGCCCACAACAAGTGACCGATTTTAAGAAAAATTAGTTGTAACTTTTGAGCTTTAAGAGCCTGAAAGCTGAAATTTACACAAGATGTTGTTGTATCAAATACGCTACAACAACATATACTAAAAACAAAACATTTTAAGAAAAGTTAGCTGTAACTTTTGAACTATAAATGCTAGAGAGCTGAAATTTTCAGAGGATGTTGTCGGCGCAGCACTGTACAACAACAAGTAAACTACAATGTAAATTTTCTATATACACATAGTATAAAGTACGGAACGTATTATGTATGAGCCTGTCTTGTACTTGACTCAATTTATTAATTTATTTGTAACAGTTGAGTGCAACTACTACAGCGTTGCCAAGTGTCTGAATTTATCAGCTTATCATTTTTTATACAAAAAAAAAATACATTTTTGAAAATGTTTTGTATAATTAATGCAGCATATATTAAAAAAATTGCTGCAGTTTTAATCAATTCTTTAACAGGGTCAAATTAAAATTTTTGCTTGTGATTATGAACGATAAGTGCTTAAATCAACTTATATTCATTAAATAAGACAAAGAAAGTTTAATTAAAACTGAAGTTGGGCTTCAGCTGAAAACCATAACACGTCTCATTAGCAGAATTTTTGTAGCAATATTAAAACACCCGGCCAATAAATTATTATTTCTTAATACCTGCGTATGTTGCCATCATTTTCTATATAACAAAATTTAAGCATGAACCACATTCGGCACACCAAACTACCGACTACCATGCATCTGTCAAAATAGGGCACATACATTCTTTGTCAATTTAAATCTAATTCTTTCTTTCTTTTTTAGTAAAACGGGTTAAAGATCTTAATGCAATAAACACGATGACTGGTAACGGCAAGCTAAGGTTTTCATATGAAGAAAGCCACTTTCATAATCGGTTTACAAATGACAAAATAATATTGAAGCAAATAATGAAAGTTGTTTAAAGGTATTTGTATAATGTGCGTGACGCGTTATCTTTTCAAGACAAAATACCCACTTAGCATTATTTTTTTATTTAAAATGTTCTATTATTATTAGAAGCTGTATTGAAAAGAGTAAATTTTGTAACGCACATGCTACACATTTTCTTAGTTTGTTGCCGCAAAATTTATTTATGTGAATAATAAATATACACAACTTTTGTTTAAATATAATTTTTAATTTTCCCATAAATAACACATGGATATAAGACCAATTCTGATTAAAATATATAAATACGGCTACTTTAAAGTCTAAAATTTTAATTCTTTTGTTGGATTTAAGTTCGGTTCTAAATTATTGCTTGTGTTTAATATAACATATGAAGACAAGCAAGTAAAATTTTGATATTAGCTGGGTTTCCGCCACAATAATCATTAGTTTGAATTTAGTTTTTATTTATTTATTTTTGTATGTAATTAATTTTTTATACACCAGTTTTTTTTTTTATTATTATTATTTATCAAGGTTAAATACCTTTAATGTTTTAGTTTTTCTTGTTATTTCACTAAAATTTATTAGCATATACGAAAAATTAAAATGATTTAAAATTAATTTTACATACATTTTATTTTTTTATAAATATGACTTTGAAATAATCTTTTCCATTTAAAATCCTCCAATATATATTTTTTTTTATTTAAAATTTTTAACAGCATTGATAAGTTATCACTATATTTTTAAAAATATTAAAAATATTTTTCACCCATAATTTTATTTTCTATTACAGCTCACTTTTATATTTTCTATTTAATTTTTGTTTTTACCTTTATTTAAGTAAAGCGGTAAATAAAATAAATGTTTAATTATTTTAGCGCCACACGTTCCAATGACGTATACGTATATGTTGGTACACATAAACGAACAGAGATTTAATGACAAAGTACAATGTTTTAATATTATTATGATTTTATTTAATTCCGTTTAGTAGCGACGTCAAATCATTAAAATTTGTTTTATAATTGTATTGGTTTGTATTTGGCAAACTATTCCGCACGGGTCTGTGTCTTGAATATGAATGAACTGTTACGAAAATTATTTCAACAATTTATTTATGATTAATTTGAAATATAGTTTAAGTGTCTCAGTGGAAAATAAGATTAAAATTAAAAGTGAAAAAGTTTTGCACCACGTTAGCAATTGGTTTTGGCAGAGCTCGTTCTCTTCCACTCTTTTAATATATTTGTTTATTTATTTTTATTTGTTTTAGTTCTTTAAAGATTGTTTTGTTCAAAATAAGAGACAAATATTAAAACATACAGTTATTTTCTATAGTATTATATTAATCTCTTATTTGTGTTAAGCACTGAGAGTAAGAGTAACACGAGTAAGAGAATCGCATAATAATAACAATATATTAGTAATAACAGCAACAACAACCAAAGAGCATATGGATCTATGTGTGCGTGTGTGTGTATGTACGTACACAAACATAGTGCAGTTAATGCTTTCAGTTTTAACAAAATTGCATCATGCAGTCGCTGCAGCTCGTTTGGTCAAACAAAATGCCAAAGACAAAATTTATGCCTGGCTGTGCATAAAATTTAAGAAATATAAAAAATAAAAGGCTTTATTTATTTTTTTAAGGTCAGGAGTTGGCACGTTTTCAGCTTCATTTGAAATTTTATCAATTAATATATTTCTTTCATATCTAAAATAAGTTTAATAATTCAAAAATGATTTATTAGCTGTTAAGCAATTTTATTTGAAATTTATTATTTTGGGTCAAAAGACCCTTTAGTTATTTCGCTGATGCTACTCAGCTCGTCAGTAGACGAGCATCAGCGAAATGTCTGCGGCATATAGACGTGCTGAAAGACTAGGCAAAAATAACTAAAGGGTCTTTTGACCCAAAATAATAAATTTCAAATAAAATACGTTTATATAAAAATTAGAAATATCAACCGAATGTAAAATTAGATGTAGGCAAGCGATTAGTTAAGAATGGGTTGACACTAGTGTCTGGCTGGTTATAGTCTAAAAATGGCTGATGACTTTTTAACGCTCTATGTCAATAAATGGCAATACTAAAGCAATTAAATGCTTTTAAAACTTTCCCGAATTACAAAAGCATTTGAGTAATAAAAATGAAGAAAGTTTTCTATATAAATTCCGTATTGAATAGGACTCGCATTGTAGCATACGTGAACGTATTGGTTACGTAAAACCAAAACAAAACAAAACAAACTTAAGTGCACCATTAAACTATACCATGGACTACCACTCATTCGTATAAATTCTAAGTTGGTCGATTCGATTCCTGATGCTATGATGCCATATCCATTGGCGTTTTAACGTAAAATCTAAGAACGTTCAAGTCATCAGAATGTATTTAGTTCTTATAATAAATTATAAGTCATGATTAACAATAATAAATATAATATAAATATATATAAAAGATTCACAGCTGGATATTAACTACAACTATGATGTTCTTAATGATGGCTTTTATAAACTATTTGAAATTTGTTTTTGTATTAAAGGTATTTATGCAAACGATCGAAAAGTATTCGAAATAGTGAAACTGGCAGTTATTTTATTAAAAATTTAATCGTAAATTGATAATTTATTAAAACATTCGATTTTTTAACTTAAAAATCATTATCATTTCATTTTATTAATTATTTAAACGTATCTACTTTTTCTAATACAACATTTACATTTTCTGATTAAAATTTGTAATTTGAATTACAAATTGTCATAATTGATATTGATAAGTTTGATAATTCTGCACGTGACGCGTTCAATATTTTTTTTTTTTTGCTAATTTTCACTAGAATTATCAAATATAAATTGAAATTTTCTACACTAGTTTTAAAATCTTCGTTTTTATAATAATTAAATTAAATTATTTCTATGTAATAAAATTCATTTATTCATGCACGTATTATTATGACGTTGTAACCTTAAAAGCATTTGATGGACATGCGAAGATCATTGAAAAAAATATTATGCTTTAAAAAGGAATAAATAATTATTCAATTCACAGTATTGTATTTTTGTTATTGATTATACAAGTTTCTTTTTATATGTTCCAATTCTTTTGTTTTGTAGTGTTGAAAATTTTTTAGCAGTAGATATTTAATGCTGAAAATTAATTTTTCTTATGATATATAATTTATTTCAAGTAAATTTGTTTATGAATAATTTGCTATCATTTTGCATCACACTAAAATAACCATACCTGGTTTAATTAAGATTAATTAAATTCATTCGAGGCATCGAATTAATCTATCTACGAGCTCATAAGCAAATGGAATTTTTTGTTTGTTTTTCAAACGATAACAATTTCTGAAGCCTCTAAAATTATTGAAAGCCTTGATGACTACAAGAGTGGCAGGTTCACTTCCTGCAAGGCTCTAAATGTTTCCCAGACAAACCATTATTGTCTGGTATAGTCAATGGTGTGCTGTATTCTTGTTTCATTTAATAAAGCTTTTACATAAGCTAATACCTGCATAGCATTATTCTTATTAAGTGCATACACAGAGAAAAATTATGGTATAAATAAAATCAATAAAGTATTTTAATAAACTTTCTGTTTTCCATAAAAAAATATAATGCATTTTCATTGTCATTTTCGTTTATTGAAAAATTTTTTTTCAACAACTGTTTTGCTAAAATTATTATTCGAATCCTTTTACTGTTATGCGTTCAAACAATTTATTTGCTGATTCAGTGGAATTTCGGTTATTAAGTATGAAAAATAATTATTTGCTCTATATATGTATGTAAGATTAAAATGCGTTTGGAGCGTTTTTTATCATTTTGTTATTTGAGCAAAATTTTCAATTTTCTTGGCGCCTTCGATTATAGATTTTGTTGGCAGATGTTGGATGTGCTAAAACAGAAGTCTTATGTTTTCTGTCTCGAAACATTTCATTTGACTGCCATTCTCAGTCTGTGCCAAAATTACCAATCAATTTTCGTCTGTTGAAGAAATAACTTGTGACAATTGCTTTTATTTTTAGCATTTACGTTCTGTTAATTCAAACTTTCTGTTTTATTTTATTTTTGTACTATCACTACTATTCAATGCATTAAAAATCTATTTGTTATCAATTGAAATTTTTTAAAAACTGCTTAATTTGCAAAAATTTGCTCATCAATTAATTTGCAATTCTAATTCAATAGTTTGTGTAATTCATCATTTTATGCCATATAATAAATTCAGCACATTTTCAAATAAAATAAAAACACACGTTTTATATATTTAATTGTATCAATTTTCTGGTTTTTTTTTGAGAGCTTGTATAACTTGGTTTCACAGAAATTATCAATAGCAAGTGATTTGTATTTAATGAACCTTGAAATAGTTCATTTCGTTTTTGGTGGGAATCATAACAAGAAAAATGTTTAGTTAACCCATTTTATTCTTACAAGAACAAACCAGCAGTTTCGATATCGATTAACTGGCAATTTAATCAAATAAATAATTTCTATGTAGTTATTTTGTTGAATAATTGATAATCTAGGCCGGGCATGATTAAGATTGAATTAAAATGTCTAATTAAGTCAACTTTGCCAATGGAATTTGCTTATAATCTTTATCTGTAAATATTTTTTTTTTTGTTTTGTGGCTAAAACACTTTTTTATTTATTGTCAAAAATTCATAATTCTTGCTTTTTAGAATTCTTATATGTTTTTTCTTCATATTTACACATACATAAATCGTACATTCAACTTGAGTTGTTGGCATGAAAACAAAACAACAATTATACTAAATAAATAACACTGCACAACAAACAAAAAAACAAAGTACGGCGTTTCTGACAATCGATTCCGGTTGAGGAGGCGAAAAACACAGCCAATTACACTATACAACAATATCAAATTTTTTCCAAAATTACGGGGTTGATTCTGGTAGACTTGTGTCGTTACTTTTAGAGATGGTTTTAGTTTCCCAGCTCTGGCCTGATTACTCTTAGTGGAACGTCTTGAATTTGATTGATTTTTAATGTTTGTATTGAGTTTTGGGGTTTGGAGTGTTCCAAGTTCCAAGAAAAAATTCTGCAGCCAAGATTTCAGTATAACATCGAACCTCTTTTCGTTGCGTATTTGCACTATATCAAAATATCATTATAAAACGGCGTTAGAGGCTTTGGTTAGGTAGGTAGGTCGCTATTAGAAGGAATATACAGAGAAACAGCTCATTTGGGTGTTCTTAATTCAGGTCCCTTTGTGGTAGCCTGACAAGATGAAAGTAACGAATCAAAGGACTCTAAAGAAAGATGATACGAAAGTCAAGATTTATGGCGTAAGCTAAAACAACAACAGTATTACTGTGCACAGTGTAATCTCCTACAGCCACCTACTGCTCTTTAGAGGAGATAAGTGCACCTAAACTCATGCTAGATAGTTCAGATTCAGTTAAGGAAGATCCTTCCCTATAGAAATATAATACGAACGTCTTCCAGGACTCGACAA
>BGZK01004687.1:0-12142 GCA_005406025.1 Eumeta japonica | reverse complement strand
AGGCGGTGATCAGTTTACTTGAGGGTATCGTAATATTATTCGATAGAATAATACATTCGATATCGAATGTGGTGGTTTAGACGATGTTTGTGTAACAAATTATAAAATGAAAACAACCAGTTTGATGTACATTTTAATGTTATTTTTTATTTATGAATATTTTCACATTTTTATTATAATTATTATTTTTCTTTAAATTTATTTTTTGAATACTTAAATGACTAATTGGTAGTATATGTATGTGTGTTGTAAGTGTTATTATGAGCTTTTTTTAGTGTAATGATTTTTATTTTGTATGTTACTATTTTTGTTTTATTATTTTATTTTTTTTAATAAATTAATATAACTTATTTTGTTAAAATGTGTTATTTTTCATACATGATCATTTTAATGAGTCATTTTAGTTTTGTCCAAAAGTCAGCGTGTTGTTGGTTTCATTTTTAACTATTTAATAATGCAATTTGATTTTAATTTTGTTAGTATTTATGGGGTTATTCTTTTTTGTATAACTGTTAATATTTAGTAACATTTTGTAATTTTTGTTTTATCGTTTCATGTTTTATTAATGCATGTATGTATGTATATTTCTATTTAAGACAGTATATGCATGTAAGTATGTTTTTATTTTGAAAGACTTTGTGTTTTAGATTAGAAGAAATGCAAAGAACTCATAGAGCATCATACACGTTTATATATTTATTTTATTAAAAATTGCTTTTAATATTAATTATTAGATAGATAGAGTTTAACTTATAGTATGTAATATGTATGAATGATTTTATGTTTTAATGAGATTTTTTTGATTTTTTAATATTTTGAGTAGATTTTTAAATTACGATAATGATTAAATAGTGGAAATATAAACAAGATTTTGTTAAATATAATTACATATTTATTTTTATGTATTAAAATAACTTTTGCCAATTTTATAACAAAATTATCCATTCTGGTTAAAAAATATTTATTATTTTATGTCTTTACTCAGGTTAAACAGAAATTGAAATGGTTTTGAAATGTTTATTGATGTTATCTTTTTTGGAATACCAGTCTCTTTAATATAAGCGTTACGGATTAGCGTTGTATGAACACTTTGAACAAAATTTCGTTACGCTAAAGCCACTTGTGATTCCATGTGAGATTTTAAAACGCTGCAACACTTATATACTTTGGTCTTTCCTGCCACAACCCATTATCAGAACGCGGATATTTTGTATATTGTTGTGTAGTTTAGTTTATTTCTATTCCCCTCGAAATGCAGAGTAGAAGCAAAGCTGTCATGTTATTCCATACTTCATATTAAAAATGATAAAAAATAATATAATAAAGAAAATTTTATTCCCTTATTAGAGAACATGAGCGAGCGATTCATCTAAAAAATTTTTAAAGAAAATATTTAAAATTTATTTTGGTTGTTTTTTGCCTAGTCTTTCAGCATGACTATATGCCGCCGATATTTCTTTGATGCTACTCAGCTCTTCAGTCGACTCGCAAAACCTTGTTTACTGAAGACTAGGCAAAAACAATTAAAGATCTTTTGACCTAAAATAATAAATTTCAAATTATTGAATTATTGAACGTATTAAAAACAATTTTTTTTTATTAGATTTCATAAAAATTTTTAATTGAGTCGCTTATCTGGGTTCCACCAACAGAGGGTTATTTAATTTGTTGAAAGTTCCACAGCAGTCAGGAGCATAATAATAGCAGTTGGCACCTGCCCCACTATGTCGAGCGTTAATGTTCGCCAACATTTTAGTAAAGGCCTTAAAGCTGATTTACACACTATAATTGAACTTTATTCGTTCAACTTTATCTATCACCTGTCTTAATGAATGTCAGCTTGTGGTTAATTAATTTTTCGTAATTAAAATGTTGGCGAAGATTAATAACGTTCGCCATCTTGATGCGCTATACATAAAATATACATACATATACATATGATTAATATATTTATATTTTTTGACTTTTGTTGAGTATTTTTTATAAATAAAACTTTAAAACTTCTTGAAAATATGATTGGTTGTCGTTTAAAAGAAAGCACAATAAACTGTGCTATTACTGTGTCTCCAAGTAAACTGTGAATTTGTTTTAAATAATTTTTTTTTTATAAAAACTGTTAATAAATTAATGAGTTTTTATTAATTTCCATTTTTAATTATTTTTTGCATTTTCTATTATTTTGCTAAAACGCATTTTTGTTGTATTAAACTAAATGTTACATATTTCATATATTATTTCTTATTTTCTTTTGTTTATAAAAAAATTGTATACATACAATAAAATGGTTATAAATCACTTTTCTATATTGAATTTTTAATATTACATTGAATTCATTATTTTGTGAGAGCAAAAATAAAATACTGAAAACTGAAAATTATGAAGTAAAAAGGATCATCGTTGATGCACTTTTTGGTGGAAATTTAGATGTTTTTTTTTAATTTAAAACGAAATATTTCAACATTATTTTGAGGTTTAGTTGTGATGGTCAAATAGATGTGTTTTAGCTGGGTACTCAGTGTTTGCATTTGCAGCATTACATTATTTTTGTTAATAAGCATTTTGTAATTGCAAAACTTTGTCAGACTTTGAAGACCTTTTTTATCTATATAAACAACTGCAGTAATTGTAACATAGTTTTTCAACACTTGCAAGAATATAAATATTGACATATTTGTAAGCAGCTGACCGTGCATGTTTAGTCTAATCCATTGCACATTTGTAAGACTATATTAACTAAGGACTTTGTCATTATTTTAAGGTAATAAAAGAAAATGTGTCAAGCAATTCAAGCATGAGTAAAAGCTTTCTTGTTTTGTAATGGCGTTTTTATTTTTGCACTAATTGCACCTTTATAAGATTAATTACACTTTTTCAGCTTCAAAGAACGGATAAGTCAATACTAACAGATTTAAAAATGGTTCATCAGCTTCAGTTCAAAGAATTCGAATAGTGGCAATCGTTCCGTTATTAAAGCTGAGTACAAAACTCGGGACAAGATCTAGAATATGGGTGCAACTTTTTATGTAAAAAAAGATAAGCTATATATATGCCGAATTTCTAAAAGAAATGTAAAGATATAATACATTTGTATATTAAAAGTTCCTTCAAAAAGTCATAAGCAGACAACTAGAAAATAGTTTTTAGAAAAGTCAGCCGGTTAAGTGTCAGTATTGCAAACGCCACACGAAATAAGCCATCTAAACTTATATGTTCATAAATGCAAATATATTGCGAATTAAGAATTAAGGGTTTCAATGATGCAGTGCAAGCTGTGTAACAACAAAACTGCTTCACTTTTCACGCAGCTATGAAATGTATTTATTTGTTAGTTTTGCAGGGAAATGTAAACAAATTTAGCGTTTGTTGAAGAAATGTATGAAATTGTTTGTGGCTTTAAAATCAAAATTGATTTTTAATAAATTATAACAACAGCAATAAATTAAGTGATGAATCATTAACAAGCCGAGACAATAAGAAAGTTCAGAGACTAGTTTAGGGCATGTTTAATTATTATAGAATTAATTTTGACTTGCTTGCATATGATTGTGCAATGACAAACTTTTGATAGCTCGTCACCTGTATATCACAAAATCAAAAAGAAAAAAAGACTAAAATGGCTGTAGCTTTAAAATAGTTGCTCTATCACCTGAATATTTTTGCATAATTCAATAAAGAACTTCGCATATATCTGACAAAATATTGAACCACTTTTATCGCGTAATTTTTTTTTTTTTTGAGATACGTTAAAATAACTTTGGGGCGATGAGCTATTGCCTGAATAAATTTGAGAAAATTATCACATTTGCACAGCAGCAAGTTGTTATGCCCGATCAACCATAATATTCTACACACATTTTACAAATTTGTACAAAGACCATCGTGACAAACCCTAATAGTTGTTATTGTGGTGGAAAGAAATAGCCAAAATTTTATGCATTTTGTGAGTGAGTGGTGCAAATGTTTTTTCATAAACAGTCTTCGTACACAAGAGTAAATGAAAGGAAAAGTGAAGAGAACAGTTTTCTGCTGTCCTCTCAATTTAATCCTAAACGTAAGTGAAATCTCAATGACTTACTTACACGAAGGAAGATCAAAGTAAGATCAAGAGTTTTGCTAGTCACACAAGTGGTGGATTAAATGAAATGATCACTTTCTGTGATCTATATAAAATCTTAATCTTACTTGCACCTTCCTTTTCAGTGCATAGGCTGAATGAAATGAAAGTATTTATCTAAGGATTAAATTCCTCCATTAAAAATTATATTTACTTTTTAAATATTAATTCAGTATTTGTTCCAATTATAAAAATATATATTACATACAAATAAAAATATCAAAATATAAAACCAACTAAAAGAAAACTGTATTAAAAAAAAAATGGGCATATTCATAAAAATTAAAATGAATTTAAAATGTGTTTTAAGTCAAATATTTCATATAAAATTTTACTAAAATTGATTTTAAACACATTTTATTTTTTTATAAATATACTCCAAAATGTTTAGTCTTAATTTAAAATGGTTTGTGTTTGTTTTGCGAATTCTTTTATGTTTCTTCTTTTTAATTTGTTTTTATATTGATTGTGTATTTTAGTTGTTTTTATTAGTTAATAATAAATTGGATTATTAAATTATACGTATTTAAATATTATTTTTAAATATATGGTATAATGTATTGGTAATAATATATAGATAGTATATATGTATCTATAAGTATATTGTATGTATGCTTAAATTGTGTTTTAATTTAATAATTGCCTTATATAAAATAAAATAAAAAACATATTTTAATTTTAATAATTATATTAAATGTATATTTATAATTATATCAGAAAACACGGCTTTTTTTTTTTTCAATTTTTAATATATTAAGGGTAAAAAAATTGTTTTGCAGTTTATGCTGATTCTCTCTCTTCTTTTGTATATATATGTATATATTATATATTAATATTAATGTATAATATATATTTTTATAATATATAAAATACGTTTAATCAGATCCAAAATTATTTATCTAAAGATAATTATTTTATCTTCTGTTAAATTCAGATTTGATAGCTGAAAGAAGGAAATAGAAAAAGAGAGAGAGAGAGATAAAATTTAAAAAATGATTTTTTTTTATAATACGCAGCAATTTTTTTATATTTACCATCTATTATTTCTTGTTTTACTTTTTGTATTTCTTGTTTCATTTCTCTAACAATTTCAGCCTTTAATTGTTCCAAATCACTGCCCGATAACGCCACCGATAAACCATCACCGTTGACCTGCTGAAAGTCAAATAAAATTAAAATGCAATTAAATTTATTTTATCGATAAAAAAAAAAGTTAAACAAAAAATATAATAACTTTACTTTAAGTATCGTTTCTTCACTGGCGCTGCCGAAACGTTTTCGCATGGGTCTGGGTGATTCACCGCCGCTATTCGATGTATTATTTGAATTTGCATTTGAGTTGCTGGAATTTGAATTGCCCAACTTGTGTGGCAATGTGTTGGATTTTTCCCAGGGTCGTTGCTTAACTTCTGGTTCTGGATCGGGCTAAAGGTTAAAAATATTATGTTTAATAATAAGCAGTCCAAATGCTAAAACAATAATTCGAGCTTGATTCGAAATGACTAATTTACAATGAATTGGTATAATTTATATCGTGTATCAGAATTTTTATATATATTTTTATGAAACAGAAATTCATAAAGTTTTAATTTATTTACCGGACTCAAGATAGTTTCCAAATTATTGTTTGTGATTAATATTTTTATTGGGTAAACCCCAGCTGGGTCATCACTGACTGGTTTAAAACACCGCTATAGTATTTTAGTTCATCGTGTTGAAGGCTGATTATTTATTGTGGCGGATATGAAACAGCCGGCAGTACCTTTTTCTTCAACAAAGAAACATGAATCAATTAGCAATAATTTAGAAACGAACAAGAGTCCCACAAAACTAAAAATTTATGATAAATATAATTGTTTAAATAATTTAA
Source organism: Eumeta japonica (assembly GCA_005406025.1). NCBI lineage: Eukaryota > Metazoa > Arthropoda > Insecta > Lepidoptera > Psychidae > Eumeta > Eumeta japonica. The sequence continues at coordinate 6,158 of BGZK01004687.1, read as the reverse complement.
AATATTTAATATTAAACTTAAATTAAATCAAATAATTTTCGAAACAACAGATTTAGATTTCACTGATCGCACTTCGTAGGCAGGTATTTTTTCACTGTATCTGTCAGAGCACTTGTAATCAGAAGACCTGCCAAAAATATAAACTAAAAAATACCCTTCATTTACTTTATGCTTCACAGAAAAAAAATAACTTAAGCGAATATAATACTTCTAGTTATAGCAGTTCCAATAAAATCTATGTCTTCTTAAAGAACATTTGAAACGGGGTTTTTTCATTTTTTGTATATCACTTTTTCTCTATTTTACAGGGGCTATTAATCGGTTCTCGCTATACCCTGTTCATACAGGCAAAATTAATGTGTAGTATTTGGTTAATTGCGAAGATGATTTTCAGTGTTCACACATATTTATTGAGCTAATTTAATTGATCACGTAGAGTAAAAAGTAAAGACATAAGCATTTATTCCAGCTAACAACTAAAGGCATATAAAGTGTTGCATTTGCAACTGTTCTCAATTTGTATGACAATTTAATATTAATTGCTCAATTAATAATTAAATTTTTATGTTAAATTTAGCTTAATTAAGATAATATTTAGTGTCATATATATTAATTGAGCTAAATTAATTGCGTATATAGAGTAAAAAGTAAAGATACAAAGATTTAATGCAGCTAATTATTAAAGGCATAAGCCTTAGTTTATCAATTTACCAAAAAGGGAAATTAGGTAAACTCACAATGTTTAGACGTAATCCAAAGTAAAGACATAATCCATTTGTAGATAAATAAACACTATTGCATTTAAAATTGTATTCAATATTTTAACAATTATCTTCTAATTGCTCAATTATTGATTGAAATTTTGTATGGTAAATTGAACTCAACTAAGGCGTTAAGGCGTATAAGGCATTAATTGCGATAATCGCGTTACGCGTATATCTGTACACGGTATTACAGTACCAGTGCCCGCGCTCTATGATTTAAAAAAATAAGAAACCTTTCGCAAAACATCGGTGATCTCCAGCTCGAATTATTGTATTAATATAAATTTATTATATTTACTTCTTTCTTTTCAGCCTGGCTCTCGTCAGGCCAATGTTTTGCCATTTCATCCATCATTGAGGCCATGCCGTTGGTGCTTCGTCCAATGGTGCCATAATTACCGCTGCCTCCGCTAGAGTACTGCTGCCGCTGTTCTCTGTGGGTGCTGGGGTACTCTGCTTTGAAGTGAAGCGCATTAAGTTAATGGTTTGTTGTTTTCAGATGGTGCCAATTGTATTTACCTTCTTTTTAATTTTGCCTGCTGCAATTGAGCAGCTAATGAGCCCATTAAATCTGCTTGAGGATCCTCTTTCTTGTTTGCTAAACCACCCATGGGAGGTGGTGGTGGTGGTGGCGGAGGGAGCTGGACCACCGCCACTAATCATACCGCACATGGCAGGTGGAGCCTGGTGGAGCTGGCGGCTGAGGTGGTGTTGGTGCTGCTGCAGGACCACTGCCTGAATTCGTATTATTATTAAACATTTGAGGGCAGCACCACCAAATGAGGGTGGTGGTGGCGGAGCTGGTGCCCCAGTATTGACAGCACTAACTGGACCACCGCCAGTACCGCTCATGCGGTTAAGTGGTGGTGGCATAGGTACATTACCACCAGGAGCATTGCTTGCTGCGTCATCATGGGTGGCGCTGCAGGCACCTGACCATAAGGATTCTCCGGTTGTTGTACCTGACCACCACCATTCATTTGGCCATAAGCATTTGTGGCACGGGTGGTCCATTGGGCATTGCTGGTGGCTGGGGTGGTTGTGGCGGCATAGGTATACCACTGCCGCCAACGCCCATAATATTGCCGCCACTACCTGGACCCAATTGCGCTTGACTGGCGTACACCACACTATTGGAGCTTTGTGAATTTGGTATACCTGGTCCCAATTGTTGCTGTGAAGACACATAAATCGGCCCGCCACCGTTTTGATTTTGGTGCGGTGGCGGCATAGGAGGTTGTGAAGAAACATTTGGTGGCATTATTCCCGGCTGCTGTTGTGAATATTGATGCATATTAAGATTTGGATTAGAATTTGATAAAACATAGTGTGTTTGTTGATACTGAGTGATATTTTATTATTGTATTACACAAATACAACGGAAGGATGATGCCCAATAGAGGAAAAACAATAGTTTTCAGCCAGATATTCAAATACCACAAATTGAAGATTGTTTATTATGTATGTACATGTTTTAATTGATGGATGGATATTCATAAATTTGCAGGATTTTTTTTATTTATTTATTTATTGTTGGTAGTAGGAGATCAAGCAGTAGTTTTTATATAATAAAATATATATATTTTTAAAGGTTGGAAAAAGCGTTCAGGCATGAAATGAAATAAGAAAAAGGAAATAAAATAAAAGACTTAATGAAAATATGCATAAATGAAGGTGTGGTTTCTTCCCCTAAACTATGGTAAATAAAAAAAATAAATAAATACTATATACTATATATATATATCGTCTTATTCAAAAGGTATCCTAAAGTAAACATATTCGTTAAACCCGTTTTGGCTTACAAAATTTGCATTCAAGAATTGGTTTTGAATAAGAGAGATAACTATCAAGGTTGGTCTGATTGCCCTTATACATACATATGTATGCATATATTTTTCATATAAAAAATTTAATCCTTTTTTAGAAAATTTTTTCAGACATTTTCGCTGTAGAAAATTTTTTATTTTTATATATTTTTTTAATAAAATCTTTCATAAATACATACATATTTGTTGTTGTCAATAAAAGATCTATAAAAAGATCTATCGATAGATTTTAATATGTGAAATGAATCATTTTCTATAAAAATTTCATATCATCAAACTTATGTATCGATCCTCACTTTGTTGCATGTTCTTAATAAATTTTTATTATCGATAGCTACAAATATAATAAAATATCTGTTATCTATAAAAACATCGTTTTAAATAAATTTGCTATAAGCAATTTTCATATAAATAAGTTTTCTTAAACGATTTTTGATATCAATACAAAAAAAGATTGGAAGCTGTTCATGTCAATTTTTATTGAAAATTTATGTAATCAATAAATTTTCTATAGCATTTCTATAACAAAGCTATTTCTGTTAGATTTCTATTAATTATTTTATATAACAAAGTAATGTTAATAAATTTATTATAAATGATATAAAAGCCAAAATTACGACGAATTAAATTTCAAGATATTTCCAAATTAAGAGTTAAGTTACAGAGTTGTATTCGTCGCTAAAAGTCGCTATACAGAATTTTTAGATTTTTAACGATAGAGATTCAGCTTTATGTCCTTGATTCTAATTGTTCGACCTTTGTTGTTAATAGAACATGCTTTTATTGTTTTCTTGAGCTTAAGGTCACTTAATTGGTTTTATTTATTGTATTCAATGTTTCGATATCCCTTGTGTACCTTCTTCCGAATACAAGATAGAGATTCAGCTTTAGTGATTTACAGAATAAAGGCCCAAATGAACAAAATGTTATTAATAACCTGTTCATGCATAAAAGATAATCGCGTAATAGTGGTTGATTGCGTAGTATTCGGTTAATTGCGTTGATAATTTTTGGTTTTCATTTATAATTAATTGAGCCAACTTAGTTGAGCGCGTAGAGCAAAAAATAAAGATAAAACATTTTATTCAGCACTAACAGGCATAAACCTTTAGTTTATTCATTTACCAATAAAAGAAAAGTTAAATACGTTTGTCATATTGCAAAGAAAGAGTACCACCCACCTATTGGAGATAAATAAACAGTTTTGCAATTAAAATTGTACTTAATATTTGAATAATTATCTACGAATTACTCAATTACTAATAGAAATTTTCTGTGGTTAATAAAAGTTTAATTAAGGCATTAATGGCAATAATCTCAATTAAAGTGTATGTCTGAACACAGTATAACTGTATATTTTTGTTGGTTACTGTGAATGTCGCATAGCAAATGAAATGCTCTCTTAAAGACTATTTCTATTCAAAGTAATCGTTGAATATAACTAATATCAAGATCGAATAAATATATAGATATATAAAAGATTATTTTCATATAAAATATTATGCGTTATTATAGTTTTAAAATAATTTTGTTGCCATAAAGCCTCTGCAGAAACTTCTTATTTATTTTATTCAAACTTTTGACTTTGAATTTTGTGCCACATTTGTTTTAAAACATGTTTGTTGACTGCATATTTTGTAGATAAAATAATGATATCTTTAAAAACACTTGAGAATGGGGTTGGGCAATTCGGATCAAATGTTAATTAGAGAGTAATATGCTTTTTTTGAATGTAAATATTTTAAATAAATTTTAGTATGCAGACATAATTTAGACTTAAATATTAATTTATAATGCATAGTGATTGTACATAAAAGAAATCAAAGTAATAAATAAAATAAAAAAAAAAAAAATCTTAAGCCCGGTAGTAAATTATAGTTGTAAAATAAATTTGTAACATTGTAGCATACAGAATGTAAGACAAAAGGCAGGCAAAAGCAAATAAATGGCAATTGAAACTAACCTGATTTGGTTGTGGTGGATAACCGGCAGCATTGACCATTTGTTGTGAGGCATAAATAGAATGTTGTGGCTGTTGTTGATGCTGAGATGGCTGCTGCTGTTGTTGTTGTTGCTGCTGCTGTTGCAGCTGTTGGGTGCATGATATTGTGTTTGACCTGGTACTGACGATGGCTGTATGTGTTGTGTTGGCTGCTGTTGTTGTTGTTGCTGCCTGCTGCTGCTGTTGCATTAAACCTCCATTCTGGCTGGTCCATTACCAGTATGACCATAAAGTGCTCTGTTGGTGCTGTTGTAACAGCTGTTGTGGCTGAGGATTGGGAGCACTAAGGGAATTTCTTTAGTGTTTTAATGTTTGAAGGTGACATAAAAGTTTTTTGTTTTCGATTTTTTTTCGATTTTATAAAATTTCGAGCCAATATTTTTAAGGTAATGGATGTAATTGTGTTTGTGAGTGAGTGAGTGAAGTGAAGTGAGAGTGAGCGAGTGATAAGAAAAAGATTGAGTGATATTACAAACAAGGACACAGATTTTATTGTCAACACGAAAAAAATAAATTAAAATATTTTAACGAGCACAAGTATAAGTATTAAAAATTAAATTTTAAGTAAATGTTTATGTGTGAAGGATAAAATTACAATTAAGGTGATGACAGTTGTTTAACAGTTTCAAATTATCAGTAGACATAGTTGCAAGCGTTGTTGTTTGATATCAAATTATTTGTTGAGTAGATTGATTGATTGATTGATTATGCAATGACAAGATTTTATTTTTATGGCGATAGGTGACGTTGAATGTTTGACGAGATTTTTGTTTTTAATTTATAGGTACATGAATTATTAACAAAAAGAAAAACAGAAAAGTAAAGGAACAAACATAAATAAAATGGTAATGCATTCTAGTTAAGTAAACATTATTGAAGTACATAAAATTAATATTAATCTAACACTAAAATTACAACATTAAATAAACATATTTAGTTTAAATAGACAGGATGAAATTTGTAAAGGAAATCTATGGAAAAAATACCTTCAATAGAACAGCATTTACTTTACAAAAAAAAACTCTTTTAAATTCAGCCCCAACTCATATTTTATTATCGAATCAATTACAAAAATTGGTTCTAGAAAATTTAGTAGTAAAAAAAATGTTTATATTGACATCATTTATTTTGTTCACTGTCGAATGTTTATATTTTTATACATATTGAATTACATGAAAAATTTGTTTGTTTAAAACAAAGCCTTAGCAGGTATGGAACTTGCTACACCTCGTGATGTTAGTCTGGTAATTTCACCCCACAGTACACACGAAGACAAAACTGAGTTATCAAAAACAATTATCAGATTTCTGTGTTTATGAATGAAAAAAAATACGAAACTCAGTGAATAAGTGAAATACACAGATTTATATTGATTTGTTGTCTCTTTTTGATGCATTTCTTTTGCTTACAGCTGTTTTTTTACGAAAAAGCAAAAACGACACTCAGTGTATGAATGAAATGCACAGAACTAGATTTTATTTGATCCCCATCATCATTGTTCTATTTTGTAATCTCTCCACTCATTTATCGGGAACTTGAATGTTTTTGTTTCTCCTTTAAATACAC
>BGZK01004686.1:0-12151 GCA_005406025.1 Eumeta japonica | reverse complement strand
TTGACGTGACAACGTCTTAAATTAGGTTGCGGCTGGGAGTCACTTATGAAAAGTGTAACGCTCGGTAACGTAACGATGAGTCACCGAACGAGAGAGAGGCCCGCCGAATGCCTTGCGTCTCCCACTCAACTATGATCGGTCTGCCGCGCGCAGCACTAGAGAATTAGTGCATAGCTTGCAAATGTACAAGTTATTGTATGTATATTTGTATATAAATACGTATGTATGTGTAAAGGTAAAATAAAATTTTGTTAATATGAAATTCAGTGCGAGATTCTTTGTATAAATTAATGTTTTAAATATAATTCTTTGTATAAATAAATGTTTTAAATTGTTACTATTATTTCATCCTTCTTCCTACTATACGAATGAATATTCACATTAAAATGATTTTACCATTCAAAGTCGTTGTCACGTAAAACTTTCGCCCGTATACCGACTTTACAGGCAACCAAATTTTTGAAGTTTTTTTTATTAACTGCTGTACTTTGAACCGTGGTCTTATTCACCACAGATCATTCGCCCATATTTGACTATTAATGCCGACCAAGAGGAAGAGAACTCAATAGTAAAGTTATATTTTGAACAGTCTATAATGTGCTGACGATTCTGTAAATAAACGGACAGTAAATTGTCTATGATGTTATATAAAATTTGATATTGAGCAAGATAATATTTGTAAAATTATTTTGTTATTAGTTGCAAAGCAAAGGACTTTGATAAGGGTGTAATTTAATTTTAAAAATGAGCTTAATTTTCCTCCAGACGATTTTGATGAAATACCTAAGGCGTTTATATTGCTCCAAGTATGTCACTGAAAATCCTATAAAATTTCATTAGGTAGTTTGTAAAATTATGTTTTTTTAACCAAACAATCAAACAAATTAATAGTAATCATCTTATTGTATAGTTACACTCCCTACATCAAGCGCAACTGTTTTAAAATATTTTCAATCTACAGGCTCGAAGGTTCTACGATTCCATTACAAGTAAGGATTTACAGATGGGAGATCTATAATGAAATGGGAAAAAATGATTTAAATTTTACCGAAAATAGTGTACCCGTACAATGTCCAACGTCCAATAAAATTAAAGTATTACACTACCGGTGAACAAAGTCACTTCATGTTACTAAATATTCATATATTTACACAGGCATGAGATCTTAATTATCGTCGCTGGTACATTCTTTGACTCATTACGTCAAACTGGTACAAATAAATGAATTTTCATAATAAGCTCCATCTTTTTGAGAATTCATAGTATTTTCATTAAAAATGGTAGGTAATATAAAAAAAAAAAAAAATTAAAATGAACAAGTCTAAAGTCGACGATCACGGCAAGTTTGATAGTCTAGTTACATTGATAATTACTGAATGTACTCATGCGAATACTCTGTAATGTATTGTAGCATGAATTAATAAACTATCAATATTTTCAGCAAAGGTAACTAAGGCGAGTTTTGGATTAAAACGGTAGCCGGCGATGTCGAAACGATAGTATAAGAAATTTCCACTGCGTCACATTTAGTCTGACAAATGTGTGTCTTTTGCTGGCAGCAAATCAGCAGAAAATTCTACTATTAGGTTAGGTTAGGTCTGGCAGTGAGCCGCCCGAGCGCCTGCGCACGCCAGCGCTCTCGCGGCCCCGACAAACCGATTATTTTAATGAGTAGCGAGCGAAGCGTGAAGGACCTCGATTTTTTCCATCGCAATCATCGGAGAGTGCCAGCATAATTTATAATAGCTGCGGCTCCACTTCTAATGACTTCTTATAATTACTGCAACTGTGTGCAAGTTGCAGTGCTCCGGCGAAATATAACAAGCGGTAAAATACATAATTTACCTTTGCTTAAATTTTTGATGGAGAGAAGTAATGTTTTTATTACAGGATAACAAGAAAAGTTTAGTTTGATGACCCTCATCGACGAATGCCAAGGATGTGCGCTAGTATTTTGAATAGGCGTAGGAAAATTTTATGGAAGAAGATAATCCACTTTCATAAAACACGTCGTGTTCGTGACGAATAGTCTTATTTTAATTACATGCGCAGTTTTAAATTAATTTTTTTTTACTAGTGTCCCATTTTCCAACATAATAGGTATTGAGATATTACAGAAATACAACTCATTAAATAACAACATGAATACGAGCAAAATAATTATACATATCCAAAATAATACATTACCTTACTACATAATAATTTATAAATTTACTATGAAGTTGTTTCATCATAATTACATGAAGGAAATTGTCCATTATAAAAGTGGTAATACCTGCTTAGAATCAAAGTCACTTCACGGCAGTGATCAGTCGACATATTTTTTATGCCAGTTTTCGACATTTCAAGTCTAATTTATTAATCACATATTTTATTTGACTTACCTATGAAATTAAATTATTTTATATTATTATTTGACCATCATGAAAACACTATAAAAGACTTTTGGTGAGTGAAATAAAACAACAAAAACTATGGCATTGGTAAAGTAAGCTTCATTAAAGTTTTTATTGATTTTCCAAATAAATTGTAATTTTTAAACGGATACTATAAAATTTGAATGAGCCTGTGTTTCATATAAATAGAGCTCTTCCTTATAATAAAATGTGATTAATATAGTTACCTTATTTTATTAATTTAACAGAAAATGTTTAAAATAAAAACTAATCAAAGTCGATATGGTAACTTCTAGATAATGATGGTAAAAATAAGCAAGAACAATAACAAATCATTTTCAAAACGAGTCACATCACAATTATTACGAAGCGTATATACACTTACCAGTTTATCTAGTACGCGACGTCTTATCGATAAACGTGATATCGCATAAGCATCTAGCTCACGATTAACATAAACAGCGATTAAGCAATTGTTAGGTAAAACATCTCTCGATATTGCGGAATATGACGCCACGAGGAAATGTACCTACCGTGGAAAACTGTCACTTATCCACAATGTAGCGTATGCTCACGTCACTGGTTTAACATTCAGCACGTGGATACCGAATGTAAAATAATAATGAAAATGTTTATTTGCATGGACTAATCAGGTTGCAGGTTACATTTTAGCCAGACACTTTAAGTATAAAAATACATGGAGACACATAATTTATAATATGAACTATCGCTATTAATAAGTGACTCGAATATACGTACATATTTGGAAATTATAAAATGCGTAACATTGGAAAAATATTATATTTTCGAAAATATTCTCCCTTAATTCATAGCGAACATGTCTTAAATGCGCGAAATGAAGGCGGGAGTTAAATAATAACTTTGATGAAATTTAAGGTCGGTTATGTAGGCATTTAAACGGTTACTTCGCGTTGAAACGACAAACGGAAAACACGTGAAGTATTTACAATACCGTTGTGGACGCAATTCAGAAGTTTTTCATATTACAATGTTATATACTAGTAACAATACTGGCATTATGGGACAACCCGCATCGCAGTGGTGACGGTTTGAAATCAGATATCTTTTGTTGCGTGCTCCACTGTATACCATTCTGCCGTCGAAATATTCACACCCGGAATTTTAAGCGGCCGAAACCGAGGCACGAGTCCAACAAATCGCAGAGCACAAACACGGGGTAAATCGATTTTCCCTATACCGCGTTTTCTAGAAAACCCCGATACGCCGATAGCGGCGAGTTAGAAAGGGATGAAAAACCGCGCCCCCCAACGAGCGACACGCCCTTTTCTTAGAGATCCATAAGCTTTAATACAGGGTGGTTACTATAGCGATCCCTTGAGGTTTTATAGCTGTTTGTGCGGCGGGCCAGGGGTTACTGAACGCTATGTTGCTGCTTATGTACCAGTGGGGTGAATTTCACCAGCGTGTACATCTAATGGGACATTCTAGGAAACGGGATAGGTGAAAATTAAATGTGTATATTTGCTTTTCATTGGTAAAGCAATGTTTTTGTGCATATAACAATTATCTAATTTGAAAACGAGCAAACGGAATTGGGGAATTCCACTGCATAGTGTACATATTTAAGAAGCAAAGTAATAAATGATTATATTTTGATTTGTCGCAATAATGAAATAAATCAGATTTTATTCTAAAATGTAACGAGAAATTTTTACATCAGTCATTTCTGAGATCCCGCGACGAATTTACGCGGCTGTAAAATATGTACATAATTTGGTGTTGGATATAAAATTAAAAACAAGGCATTCACAATTTATAAATTATAAATAAACAAACGTTTTTGTTTGAAATTAAATGGAGCGCTTATTTAAACAGTGTTTTATTTCACGACTCCGAGCTGTCTACTTGTCCAAATATGTAATTGCACAGAAAACTTTTCAGTGAAGTATATTTAAACTTCACTGAAACATTGTATAGAACTCATTTATGAAATCGAGCCGTATTCGACATCATTTTAATGTCTTTATTAAGATGAATACCATTACAACTGCATTTGTAACAGGATACTGTAAAAACGAGTGATTTTTTTTTCGACAAGAAAATAATACGTAAACATTATACCAAAAAGTTCATCAAAGATATAGACGTCTCATAAAATGTACTATAGAGATTTAGCGTCTTAAAATAAAGATAAATATTGCACTATTTTTATAGACAGAAAAGAAGAATCAGTTATAGAGAATTATCAATACGTAATTGTTTTTTAACTAATCGACATTAATTAAAGTGACAATAAAAACAACATTTTTAATGTGATTATTTTTTAAATTTTTCTTATATTCTAGGTGAAGCAAAATTTTAATTTTCAGTATCTATTACTTATACACTCTTGTACCCGTCTAAAACAAACGTGGCGTTACAACCGTTTCAAGAAATGACATTTTGTCGTGTTCGTATACTTAACTACAAAGTTGGTCTCCTCCTAAAGTCTAGACCTGTTTCGTGCAAAGGCCGCCGGCGGTCACGCGAGCTGGTAGCCACGTGGACTACTCACTGTATACCATGAGTTCATTCTTCTTTAGTAGGTAAACCACAAAGTTATTTTTCAAATATCGATTTAAATATCGACACGCTGTGTTTCTTCAAATTGTTTTCGGTCTTTAAATCTACTTTAACCCTTTTAAGTTTTAACTTTGATCTTTTATAAAATGTAATTTTATTACAAAATATCAATACTAGCTATCTACGAGCACTTTGAAAACAGTTACTAAGAACACACGCAAAAACATGGTGAGTCAGTTTTAAATATCTAAATAGAAAGTTTGTAATAAATTAAAATTTTAGGACTCAACTTTCATCATATTAAAACTTATAAGGTAGAAAAATATCGAAATCACCTTATAAACTGAATAAAAAAATGCCAAGAGCAACTTAATTCGGTTAATCATTATTTTCTAAATACTACAAACGAACAAAAGAAATGCGTTCAATTATTTTTCAAAGTTCACATAGAATATTTAATACCTGTTTATAAGTAGTAATAAATATTTTAATTTAAAAGTAGACAAATGTACAACTGCGGTTGATTTTGAACAGCTAATAAGACATTTTCTTTCAAAGAGCATATTGTTCATTGAAAACAATACTGAATATCGATACTTAGATTTGATTGTCTGATGATAAAGCATCCGGATATTCAAGGACGAGAAGAAATTATATTAAAAAAAGTAATTGAATAGAAATTAAGTTTTCATCATGCGAAAATATTATTGAGTTTAGTATATAGTATGGTATAGTGTAGGTTTGCTACCTATAGGAGTAAATATAACCCAAACACAGGTGGACATGTAGATAAAGTAGTAGAGATCTCTGATACGGGTCTGAAATCCTTAGGAGTCAACTGTTCTTTTGAAAAAGAGAATTTTGCATTTCATTACTTTATGTTTACTTGTAACCCTAATATGATAAAGATGCTTTCGAGTGGACTTTTGTTTGTCTAAGAAACGTATTGTTCATTGATTATAGAATTAATGTCCACTGTATTTAAGTCGTTAAAATGTCCTTAACAAAAAGCTTACAGGTCTGCGGTGAATACTTAGAATAGTTAGCATGCATAGCGTCTACATGAACTAGATATTTTCAGTTCACAAATATTGACGCAACAAAGTCTGTTGAGGAACACAGCAAACCGATGAAATGAACTTTGAGAAAGACGTAACCAGGTCGGCACGCAGCTGCAATCTATACCTATTGGCGCGAAATTATGTAACTGTTAATCACACAGCTATAATACATACGGATAGACATAATAAATAAATACTTACATACATAATTAATTTGATAATTATTGAAAATGATAAAAAATATAAAAGGCCAAATTTTAAGCACCCGAGAGCGATGAGCTGGGTAGAAAGATTGATAGACGTCAGCGAAGCAAGAGAGATATGTCAAAATCGTACCATGGGAAAATCTGCAGCACTCTGTCCACCTCTGGGAAACAGGAGTGAGTGTAAAAAAAAAAAACAGATATGGCGGGACTGAACACGGAAGGAGTTCAGTCCAACGGCAAACCGTCAGCACGCCAGCCGCGAGGACGAGGGGAGCGGTCGAGAGGTCCGGCGCCCAGCACGCGAGTGTCCGCCGCATTAAAATCAGTATCGGCCATCACGCCATCCATTGACACGCCGGAAAACGTCGCGTGTGCCCGCGCTTTCGAGTTTCCACGTTACGCAGCAGCGCGCGCGCGAGCCGCGCACGAGCCGGCCACGCGTGATGACGCGCGGTTACACCACGCCGCCGGGCCGGGGCCGCCACGCGTTCACCGTTAGACGGCGCGGCGCGCGGACTATCGCCGTGGTCGGCGGCGCAGGCCTCCTCGACGCGTCGAAAAGTAACAATCATCGTGATAAGAGTTATGGTGTCGCACCGACCCGGCAGGTGGCGTGTCCAGGCGACGAGACGCGTTGATGTTTCGCAGCACTGAAAATGTGACGTCTGCTTCTAACGTACACGAGCCGAACGAGCGTGAGACTATCACCACCTTACAGTTAGGTGATATGTCAACATGTTGCTAGATATTTACATACCGGTCGACATACGACTGATGCAGTGTCGGTGAGAGTAGCACAACACCGATTCAAGCGTTATCAGTCCGATAATTTTGTTGTCATGTATGAACCTCGCTCTGGTCGACTTGTTAGGGATAAAGTCGATGCCATTTTGGTAGAGCAAGATCGGCATATTAGTTCTTAAAACGTAGCTGTAGAGCTTGAGTTGTCCGAAAAACAGTTTTGACCCGTTCAAAGTTGGATATAAAAAAGGTCGATACTTGTGTTCAACACGAACTCATTTTGCATTCTCTCATTGAAACGTAATGGAAGCGAACTGTTTGAAGGATTGGTAACTGGTAATGAAGAATGGATTACCTACTTATTTACCTAGTTACAAAACCTGCGAAAAACATCATAGTCAAAGGAGCAAACTCCACAAACTAATGCAAAACCCGGATCAACTCGCAATAAGTTGCTATGTGTATCGTGGAATTGGCGGCTGAGCAAAATCAGCAATTTGGATCTCTGTTGCCAACAGCTGATGCGACTTAAACGACAAGTAGGGAAGAAACGAGCGGAATGAATCAAAGAAAGGGCGTGGTTTTTCACCATGATAACGCCAGACCGTACATCTTTATGCATTCAGCAAATATTGAGAGAGTTTGGTTGGGAAGTGTTAATGCATCCACCGTATAGTTCTGACCTTGCACCTTCAGATTTTCATCTGTTTCGGTCTATTCAGAATTTTAAGATAGCGTTAGGTTAACATCAAGAGAGACTGTCAAAACTATTTGTCGCAGTTTTTGATCAGAACTCCCAACATTTCTACAACAATGGAGCTATGTCACTCTACAAAATGGCAAGAAGCTGTTGAACAAAAATGGCATATATACGCCAAGCCAGCAGACAGCCCTTTCTCGTGGGTGGCTTGCCCATATGTTTTTTCATCTTTGTAACGATCGATGTCAATCTCAAACCCGGTCTCTGCTGATTCCGATCCCAGTCACACTTTCTATTCTGATTCCAATACCACATTTGTTTTAAAACCCAGTCCCGTTCTTAATTTCAGTCTTGCTTTCAATTGTGATCCTGTTCCTGTTCTCGATTCTATTCCCCGTTCCGCTTCTAATTCTCATTCCGCTACCAATCACAATCCTGACTTGAACGAAACTCAGGGCAAACAATTTCTTCATCTTTATATTTCGATCCCGATTAGGCTCTCGATTCTAATGCCGATTTTACATTCAATTTTGATGCCGGTCTTGTTTTAAATTTCGGACCCGGTCTTGGCTTTGGATTCTGTTCCCCGTTCCATTTTCAAACTAGATATCGGTATCAGTATAAGTTTTAAAGTATAGTAATAATTTTAAGTTTAATTGAGGAGAAACATTCTTAAACAAAATTTACCATAAAATTGGTTTAAGGTATGTTAAGTTCCATTATGTATTAATGATTGCCCAAACTTTTCATAAAGTCATAGAAAACTCGATTATATTATTAAAAGTAATCAAATAGAAGCATTATTAAATTAAATTATTTTGTTGTTAATTTTATTAGCTCACATATGTTATCTTATGTATATGACCTGAAAAACATACATCTTTAGAATAAAAATTTGTTATGTGACATTTGTATTAATGGTCTGTATTTATTTTAGTTCATGATTGAATGTTTGCTATTACAATATGCACAGTAGTGAAGAAGTTTAAATAGAGCAATAAAACAAAGTTTATTTATTTTAATGCCTTATATTCGAGTATTGCATTTCTAATCGATTATGTCAACTTCAATAAAAACATAAGCAATCATACATTAAATTTGAATATAATTTCAAACGTAGGTAACATGTCATGAATGTTTGCTATGATTGTCAACCACAAAATTATGTCAGAATTTTAACAAAACAAAAATTCTAGTAATAAAATTATCTTGTTTATCTAGATAAAGGTTGTTCCGCTTAGTAGAAATGTATTTTGATATAAGGGACTGGTCGAAAACGTTATTTAGTGTCGACTAAACCGACAGCCATCGACCACCAAGTACTAGCTTTATGTAGTACCATTAAAGCGGGTAACATTCACTTATTATCATCGCAGGCCGTAAAGCCAAAGACAAGAGCCCCAAAACGGCGCCATAGCCTCCTACTAAACCGCGGCGACTCGCGCGACGGCTACTAATGTTAGCCCTTTCGATGCCTTTCGTGAAATTAGCATACCTCATTACGGGTGGGTGCGAGGGACCCCCACTTACGGTATTAGTATCTGGGTTATCGATCTAATAGATTTGTTTTATAAGAAATCTGCGATTTGGTATGCTTTCTTTACGGATTGTTGTAAATATGACCGTTTCATCGTCCTAACTTTTTAGCCTTTTGGTTTCTTATATTTATTTTCCTTTTATAATTTTTAGATTGAGAATTTTATACGTCGCGAGACGAATACGTTTATATAAATTTAAGAATTAACAGGTTTTATAATATTTTAATTATGGCTCTCTTTTCGTATTTTCATAAAAGGTGCAGTGGTACAAAAATGTAAAACACTGACCTTTAACTTCAACAGTACAATATTTACGTCTATTTTACGTTCTTACCAATAGGATCTGAATGACTTGCAGTTTCGTTGCTCTTTAACTGACGAAAATTTTGTTTTCGTTTTTCTTTATCGCAATGTATATGTTAACGAGATTTATGGGTCTTTAATCTTAACTTTTAATCTTTCCTTCTCTTTTACCATTAATTTTTTATAACTCGCAAAACAGGTCGCCCCAGCGAGAATTCGTAAAGGTTAAACGTAACTTTATACAGACTGTCTATACACTGATAAATCTTACGATTAACTTAACACTTAGCGTTTTATCCTTTGTGCAACTCCACGTAAGAGTCGTATATGTACTATATGTATAATAGCCTAAATCTCTTATTGTAATCATTATTATATAATAAATTCGACGCTTAAAACTACCATTAATTCTACATTTAATATCATGTGGGCACTTGTAATTTTTTTTGACATGTAAAGGCAATACGGTCGTAATAAAATTTGCTTGTTGCGTAACTCTGCAAATGGTAGTTTAAAAGTACCTTTTATTCTTTTTATTGAGATGCTTTTCTTGCTAGTCTATAATTTATACTCATTAATAGAACTTTTCGTCTAAGAGGCAACTATATATAGTATATAATCGTTTTATTGCATGTCTTTACAACAATTTGTTTCTGTTCATGGGTAAATTCGCCAATGATTTTTAATTTCGCTCAAATTAATCCACCCGCTCCGGTTTTGAAAAGCAAATTAATTAGTCATCCCGGATGTCGTCACAGCATTGGTGTCTGAGGCCATAGGTAGCTCCCAATCCGCATCTGGTCCGCGTGAAGGACCGACTGGCCAAGCTCCATTATATAGTAAAGAAAAAGTATGCGGCAGCAGTGCGGTAATTACCTGACACAAGCATCGAATTGAATTTTTATTCTTTAATTTGCACCTAGGTAAAAGAGACTATGCTAAAAAAATTGCGTGTACTTATGTACGCGCGTGAAAAGTTATACTTGTTCGGGAAGATATACAAACGAGCCCAAACTCGATGGGGTTGCGTTGTTTAATTACGGAGTTCCTATGGCTACCTTCCAGCTCCATCATCAGACTCTGGTTACCATATAGCACCAAAGTACTGTCAAGACGAATCAAACGAGCCCAAACTCGATGGAGTTGCGTCGTTTAATTACGGAGTTCCTATGGCCACCTTCCAGCTCCATCATCAGACTCTGGTTACCACATAGTACCAAAGTACTGGCAGTAAGACGAATCAAACGAGCCCAAACTCGATGGGGTTGCGTCGTTTTTATTACGGAGTTCCTATGGCCACCTTCCAGCTCCATCATCAGACTCTGGTTACCATATAGCACCAAAGTACTCGGCAAGACGAATCAAACGAGCCCAAACTCGATGGGGCGTTGTTAATTACGGAGTTCCCATGGCCACCTTCCAGCTCCATCATCAGACTCTGGTTACCATATAGTTTCAAAGTACTCGTCAAGACGAATTAAACGAGCCCAAACTCGATGGGGTTGCGTCGTTTAATTACGGAGTTCCTATGGCCACCTTCCAGCTCCATCAACAACCCTGGTTACCATATAGTTTCAAAGTACTCGTCAAGAAGAATTAAAGAGCCCAAACTCGATGGGGTTGTCGTTTAATTACGGAGTTCCTATGGCCGCCCCCAGCTCCATCAGAACAGCTCACGTCATAATAATATTGCATTATCATCATATTTGTACATGCATGCAAAATTTCATTTAAATTTAAAATAATGTTATATATATAAATAAAAACAAAAATAATAATTATACTCAAAATTGATTATTCATATGAATACTATATTTTGCAAGAACTGTTATGAATATAAGTACTATGTAATATATAGCATGAACACTCCTATGTACTATATAGTATGAACACTCAGTATTGTAACTATATTCAGTGTTGAAAATATATTTTTTATTATTTCTATTCTGTGGTTAACTCATCATCATGTCGTTTTGCAAAGCAGCTCACAAATTCACTCTCATCCAAACGCCCTAGAAGTATAACTTCAATAAACGTACTATAATTTTAAGCAATGTTTGATGCTAATTATGTAATTATTATAGTTTTACCAAAGTTATTTTACAAAATGATTATTATTTTTCAACTGGTTAATGGTTTTAAAATTTCCTTTTTTTTCAACTTTAATCAATATTTTCGATCTTCATATATTGTTTCGTTAAAAGCTATTTTCGTTTTCAAAATAACGTACACTGAAAAAAATACTTTGGTTAAAATAACAAAATACAAGCAATTTCCTAAAGTTAATACAGGACCTACATAGACAGATATTTATTAAATAAATGTTGTTAGAGTGACAAAATTTATTAACGTTAATTTAACTCTGTGTAGCAGAATTTAAAATTTCATATTGTTTTATAATAATCAACTGTCTAAATCAATCGGAAAGTAATTATATCAATAACTTTGATAATTTTAATAAGTTCTTTCTCTTAATTTAACGTAATACTTTAAACGGTCTTACATTATCTATTCATAAAATTTATAAACGGAGGGTTCTTTTTACTTACCTAGTACAGCGATATTTACAAAGAATCTCTGTATTTTCAATTAGATGTTTTGGTACATATCAAGTAGTTCTGATGTATACCTACTAAATGATTCTAGTTCTTTTATTTCTACT
>BGZK01004685.1:0-12155 GCA_005406025.1 Eumeta japonica | reverse complement strand
GCGTCGTTTCTGTAATATTCGAAGCGAGAAATCGATGGCATATACGAATTGCAATTTTTCTGACTAGTCGAGAAACGATGGAATTTTTTGTTACTCACCTCTCGATTCAAGAAACTTCTCGATTAAGTTCGAGAAACGAGGCTCAGGTTTTTGGTAACAAAATGAAGAATTATTTTTGTTAACCAGAAAAAATAAGAAGACGGGAGAGAAAGGAGGATTTAAATTTGCAAATGCCAGACGTGAAGACAGTTTATCGTTTTGTGGAAGAGAGTTGGGTATAGAAAATTCTGGAACTAGTCGTTTGAAAATTTTTCTTGTGTAAAAGGTGGATTAGAGGTTTCTTCAGTGCAGGATAATATTAAAGGAGATGGATGGTAGTATCGCCTTTAATGAATCAATAAATGGTTAACTTGGTCGTCCGGTTAGATCCATTAATTTCTTCGTCCCTATATGAAGTATATGGACCGTGAAAATCATCTAAGATAGAAAAGGACTCTACACATTTGCAATACGCCGCAAGGGGCCGATATTTTCCTCTTATAGCGACGTTCTCTTTTCGAGAAACTTGTTGTCAATAATATAACTTGAATTGGTCCATGGTAACGAACGTATTTATCTGAGTCAGAGATTTCATAGCAGATGAACTATCCATTTTGATCAAACAATTTTCTAATTCATTAGCAACTGAGTTTGACTATCAGCAGAGGAAATCTTCACTGAACACTTTCAGCAACTGGAATTCAATTCAATAAAGGAGGGAGATAAAAAAATTAACAACATTTTACGATTAGCAATGTTGGAATGTAGTAATATAGTGCATACCAAAAAACTTCTTAGCTTTCATGTTGAGAAGTGCACTTCATGTGAAACGGAATGGGAGTACTGCCAGCCACCACTCTTACTGATCGCTTTGACAAATACCTTCACAGAAATGGTCATATCTATTACTGGCACTTGCAGATTTTGTGGTGCAGAAAAGTAGCCAATGAAGCACTTGACATCTCAAAAGGTACACTTGAAGAAAAGTGAACTTGCAGGAGATATAAGCTATACATGCCACTGACCACATACTCTTTAACGGAGCTAGTCCGTTTTGTGACATTCAAGCGAATGCATCATGCATGATCGTTTGTTGCAATGGTGATGGCATCCATTCCATAAAATTAGGAAGCAGTAAATTGCGTTGAATTTATCCTGACTAATGCAACACAAATACGATCAAATATAAATCGCTCTTCTCAGTTTTCAAAGACACAAAAAGTGACTGGTGAACTCCTAATCCCGCATCGAATTTTAGTGACTCCAACTTCTGGCATTTTTTCTTTTGTTTTGTTTCCCAAGCTTCCAGCCGATGGCAAAGTTCAGTGATTTCTTTCATATTCTTGGTTGATTGTTGAGATGATTTAAAAGTTTTTTAGTATTTATTTATTTTTTATTATTTTGTTTAATTTCTTCTTAATTCGATACGTATTGTTTATGTGCTTGACTCACTAATTGGTGAAACAAACTGAGGATTTTAGTTAAGTTTTCAAATAGACACTTCTATTTATTGCTCCGGCTTTTTCTTTTCGCCACTCATTACATTTTTCTTTTCCTTTATATTAGAAAGTTTTTTTTCGTTTTCATTTTGCAGTTCAGTGTACACAGTCGCATAAGCGTACATATATATTTAACTCTGCTGCTTATCAAATGCTGCGTTTTTAAATGGTACTCAAACTTTCATCTCGGTATCACACACACAATCCGCCGAATCAGCCACAACCAAATTTTCATTCCGGTAGTTGGCAGTAACTACTACTAATATTACCGAGTCGGTTCTTTTAAATTTATAAATTTTATTTGTATTAAGAGAGTTGGTGTTGTAGCTGATGCTGTTGTCGGTTTCATTGCCGTTTGTACGCCGACAATTGAAGTATCAGCAGCATCATCATCATCATTGTTGTTAGTGGCATAGATGTTATGCACTCGCCCAACAATAACAACTTTACATCTCTGGCTTATGTTGGAGTTGTTGTTGTTATTAGTTTTAAAGTTCGGTATTTGTTACACTTCGTTTAGAGTTCATGGTACCTGGGAGTCCTAGTAAAGTCGTACACTTACAACGACACCCTTGTTTATTTTTTTTATTTTGTTTTCTGTTTTGTGTGTTGGTGTATGTTTTTGTTTTGGCCAACGCTAACAAACCAGACCAAAAACAAAAATGAAACGAAACAGCATACACACACACACAGCACAACCAATCAACCCGACATCCAGTCACACAGTTAACCCAACAAAACACATTCAGTCAGTCAGCCAGCCAGCAGCCCAGTCATTCTGCCAGCCATTCAAAATACTACATGCATCCATCCATGCACATGCACATGCATGTATGTATGTAACTAAACAAACTAAACTCGTCTAAACTCAACGAAACGAAACTGAACTGAACTTTAATACCATCCAAAGTTGTTGTTTCTGTTGGAAGTGTTCGTAGTATCCCCAAAGATTAACAGATAAAAAGTAACAATATTTCATAAAAAAGCGAACAAAACAAATTACACAAGAAACAATAACAAAAAAACAAATAAACTAAAAAGAAAATAATAATAATAATTTTTGTCGTGCCTGAGTAGTGGATAAAAATGCATTGTTTTATATTCGTGTCTGTATCTGGGTAATAGATTTTCTTTTAACTTTTGCAAACATACTAAAAATTTCTTAAATATCTATTGTACATACCATACCAACAAGATGCATGAACTTTAAATAGTGTTTATCTTTATCTCCGATAATAAACTATGCATTCACAAAATTGAAAACGTTCAAGTGCTATGGAAAATTAAAAGAAGAAAAGTGTCATTAATGGTGAATAGAAAGTTAGCCAATTATATTTTCTTTCTAAGTTCATACCAGTTTAAAATGCTAGCTGTCATCCTTCAAGTAAGTCATCGCTAGCCCCGATGTAAGTATGATCTTGAGGAAATTGTTGGTAAGTAACCGTAAGATTTTACTCAATTCGAAAAACAAAGAAAATCAGTTGAATTGAAAATTGGGACGAACAAAATATATTATCAAAAAAAAAAAAAAAAACAAAATATATTATCATCAGTGATAGTCTTAAAAGCTAAAGCTTTGCACAGATGGTTGCCAGATTTTATAACATTGTAAGATATGATAATATGCCGGCAATACAGAGCCAATGGAAAATGGTCCTGTAAATTCAGAGAAGCAAGCCGTATCGGCGTGACAGCCAGCTAGCCGTTGAAGTGTTTATCTGATCGGCGGTTAAACACTCAGCCGAATTCCCACATCGCTTTTACTTTTTCATATTATTATTGAAAAAGTTTTAATTCCCTTTTATGTTTGAAACTTTGGCAATGTGTTAAATGGAGCAGAGCTGTTAAGCCGCCGCCGAATTTTTTCATTCGGCTTGCTTCTCTGCCATAAATTCAATTTCAATTCCACTGCCATTACATTGTCATTATTATTCATTTACCAATAATCAAACTTGTCAGTTCACGCAGTTGCGTTATTATTTATGAGATCTTTTATTACACGTTTCCTTAGAATCAAAGGCTCTTGTGTGTGTTATATGGCTGTCCATAAAAGTATTCATCTGACAATGCGCATTGTGCATTCAATCAAGTACATTAAGCTCTTCAATGGCTGAGTGGGTTGAGTACTTGGCCAGTTAAGAGGCCCCAGGTTCGATTCCTGACAAGCGAAAAAGCTTCACAGTTTTGTCGGCTTGTAATAAATGAAAAAGGAATGTTCTCTCTTCTCTTAAAAATAATAAAAAGAAAAGTGAACATATACCAGAACGCAGAGTTATCTGGCAATAAAAGGAATGTAGTGACCAGAGATCGTGAATATATTCAGGAAACTCACATGACCATTGTGATGATTTCCGCTTAGATAATCGAATGACACACAAAATGCGATTAACGAAGTATAATTAACATTTACCATTGCATGTGTTCGGGCTATGCAGGGACTTTAGGGTGGTCTGGCTTCAAGAGAAATTTTGGGAATTTCGATGCTGTATATATATAAACTAAAGAATTGGCTGGCTGTGTAATTTCCATAATGATGAAATCATGGTATTGACTACAAATTCTGTGGATGAAAGCAAAATGAGAAAAACGGTGGATGTATACTATGACTAAGCAAACCGAAATTGAGTAACAATGAAGGAGAGGACAAACTAATGCTGGCAATTATGTCAAGACAATAAATAAATTCACAATACGCTGAAATATTGTTCCTTACACTGTTATCAAAGTTGAGGGATGAGGAATAGATCCTATCCTCTCACAAGTAAAGGCAAAATTATCGCCTATTTAGGGAGAAAATTGAGTTTTTGGGTAGTGGGTACTAATCTCGGCTTTTTATGCCGGTTTCATGTAATATAATGTAATCCAACGTTGCCTGACACATAATGCCTTTTTCCATGACTCTCATGGGCTTAAAATATAGCTCAAGCAGTAGAATAAACATCGTCATTAGAAGCATTAGCAAACCCTCTACATGCATTATCCTATATCTTCTATGACCTAATTTCATACAGTACGTTATCAAGTTATTCCATTGCCTTGTCTTCTTTATCGCAATTGTGTTAGATAAGTCTATTCTGTGTAGATGTTTTTTTTTATAGATATAGTGATCTGCTATCGATCTCAGATAGGCAACTTATGCATTTTCTAACTAATTTAGCCAATCCAGTATCGAAGCTCAAACATAACTTTTATCTACAGAAGTATATTATTCATTCCTTCCTCCTTTTTCTAAAAGTCTGGTGTTAGTGCGAACGAATGGTAGTGCAGTGGAGTGCAATACAAGTCTTTGGACTATCTTTTACAGATGCCATTCGTGCTCTGGCACTTAGCCCAGGGTAATTTATTTCTGAATCACCAGTCTACCAATTGTGACATATTGGAAATATACTGGATGTAAAGCTACACTTGGAAGGTGTATTTAAAACCTATTTACTCTCCAATGGCATTCTACCTATGAATACCTTTCCATGTATCTTCTTTTAGATAAGAATCGCCCTGTTTCAAATATCATTAGTGGTATTCTCTCTTTAGGCATCACTATGCCAGTTGCTACTCATTTCAGCATTTTCGATGCAATCGAAGAACCACAATTAAAGATTTAAAAATTTTTTTATTTAGTTAAAAAAGAAATTTACCCAAAAATCTCTATTATTTATCCTTTAAGTGCATCAACATGATCTTAATACATTTTTGCGAAAATAACATGTCAAAACTGTTTGTTCTCTCCAAACTTTTGACACAATTTTGTCTTTTGTTATTGTGTTGTTGTTTTGTTCTACATGATGAAATTTAAATACAAAAATAAATCTTTAAAATGACGAATTAATTATATTCAATGTCTCTTTTGTTTAAACTATGACTGTACGTTCGTACGTACGTATGTATGTACATACAACAGCAAATTGAAATAAATATGGCTGGCATTTAATGCGCATTATTGGGAAATATTTTAGTTTTAAACGTTTCGTCATGCTCAACAATGTATGTTGTATTCAAATTCTTTGTAAAGTTTTCAATTATACACATTATATTAAAACTATTTAATCGATTGACACACAGGAAGGCAGGCAGGCAGGCTAAGATACATATTGCTTTATCAAAAAACGACTGACAGTCAAAGCAACTAATCCACTAACTGACTGATCGTCCGATAAACTGAAGCAAGTTGTAGTGATGAAATTCGCAGAGTTCTGCCTGCAACTGACTAATGAAATAATTTAACAATTGTATGTCTGATGGCGGTGACTGACTACTCACTCGCATGACTATTTTGTCGATAGAGGCGACTTTATACTGACCAAACTAATGAAAGATGTTTAATATGTTGCGAGTGGCGTTAATGAGCAATGGTAACAACAATACCGACATAAATAATCATGATGATGATGACGATGATTTTGTTATAATGTTTGTTACTTCTCTTACTCGTTACAAATCATCAAATAGTGTAAGCACGAATAATGTGGAATGTGAGGCGCAACTGTGGAAAATTAAATTGTTGTATTGGCAGTTTTCCTGCTTTTTCTTCTTGTTTTTTTTTTTGTAATTCGCATGTATTCGTAAATCATTTAAAACGTTTATATATTCCATAAATATACATACATAAATAGATGTACATTAGGTAACTCAAAACTTTCAAATGAAAATAATATCCTCAGCCACACACTATTATTTTACTGTAGCTATAGCTCTTAATACATAAATTTTAATATTCGAAGTTGATAGTTTTAAATTTCAAGTTTTTCTTCTTCTTTTTAAATTTTAACTTCTAATTATTTGGTTAGAAGCCATTATTAAATATATAAAATATTTGTAAAAAGACAAATTCATTAAATTGATGAATTACTTCAACAAATATTTCATTAGATTAATGAATTCGTTTATTAAATGATTGAATTTTTTCATTCATTTAATGAATTTGTTCATTAGTTTAATGAACACGTTCATTAATTGAATAAATTTGTTCATTAATTGAATAAATTTTTCATTAATTGACTAAATTTGTTCATTAATTTAACGAATTAGTTCATTAAATTATTATTGAATTTGTTCATTGAAATAATGAAATAATTTATTAATTGAATTAATAAAAATTATTAAAATGATAATATTTCGAATTTTTGACTCAATAAATTAAGTGATTAAATACAACAGTGAAAACATATTAATGAAATATTTACTTCAGAATTATAAATTAAAATGCTTTCTAGATATTCAGCCAATTGCATTTCCTTTAAGTTAGATCGTTAGGCTGCCAGAAAGAAAGTCTGGATTATCTGGGTCCATTAATAAAGTTAGTTGTCTTGGTTTGACAAAAAAAAGAATATGAGAGAGTAAGGTAGAGTTAATTAAGAAAAGGCATAGGATATGTACGCCGAGTGCTATAGATATAACAAAACTTGTATCTCATATTACTCTGGCTCCAACGATTTGAGACCTTTAACAAATATATCTTACAAAAACGACTAAACATTTTACTTAAAAATAAAAAGCCTGAGACCAAAGTTTTCTAGTGCACTATAAGGTCTTTGGAAGTGGCTGGCAATTCTCTGCTACTACTTGCCTTGGTAGTCCCTATAGAAATCATTATGCGGTCTGGCATAGTTTCCAAAAGCGAAGCGATCGATTACAACTGGTATGAAAATCTTTAAGAGTTCCCTCTTTTCCAAACCAGAGCATAGCATCCTCCAAACAAACAATTTCAGTTCTAAAAATCAATTTTCACGGAGCCAACTCCAAAATGGAAGGTTTAACTTGTTTAAAGGACAATCCATAAAGATATCTCCATATCAAAGGTCTGTTTCTTTATCTTAACCACTTTTATAAAGGTGTGTAGATTCAAAGGTTGTGGGGTGTGCGTCCTCAACAAAGTGAAAAAAGCTCATTGTACTTGAGACAGACAAAAAGTTAACCAGCCATAGCAGTTTTAAACTTTTTTGTTTAAATACACGAACCACCCTAATACACATACGTATACATATGTATGTAAGTATATACTTACATACTTTTCATCTTTAGGCATTTTGGAAATACAACACTTTATATCTAGTTGTTGTTTGATTTTATTTTTTGCCGTTTTCAACTATAAACGATGATGGCGTGCCCGATTCATTTGCTTTCGCTCACTTCCAAGTGCAACAGAGCAAACAGTTATAAGCTTGAAAATACGTATGTATATACTGCATATATAATTGCTTATATATACAACTATGTACATGTGTTTTCTTATATATATATATATATATATATATATATATATGTACTCTTCCATATATGTGTATGTATTGTTTGTAGTTGTGTAAATGGATGTTAAAAGTGCTGTTAGAAAATTTAAATCTACTTTTGTCCGCTATTCTTGGATGTCACAAAAGGTAAATTTACATACATACAAATAAAAATATGCACCTATTTGTTCTACAAAAAGTTCTGAAATTGAAGCAAATGTGGCAATTTCTTTTAACGAAAGCTATGATGCCAAAGAGTGGATGTTTTATTTAAATGCGATGGAATTTGCGAAAACGTAAGTTGTTTTTTTTATCTAAATTTGTTTAAAGCATTGCTATCAATATATAGTACACATATATATTATAGGCTTTTCCTTAATTTATTTTTCGTTTTCGTATTATAATTGTAACTATTCGAACGCTTCAAGGACTTCATGAATCATTGGAGCACTTAACTATTTTCCTTGATGGCCGTAATAATTTTAAAACTGTCTTAAGAGCTTCCCAGAGCAAATTTGAAATTATCAATATTTATGATCAGCGGAGCAAGCATTAGCATGCAAATGCAGGTGTATAGTTAAATTGTGACAGAAAAAAACTTTTCCTTACAGAAGAATTTGCCAAAAGCGTCAACATTTACTGGTGCATATTTATGTATTAGGAATATCAAACGGTACAAAGTTTATTAAATCCCGTAATTTGGAATCCAAGAAGTTGTAATCTTGAAACTCCTGAATTTTTCAGTATTCTGAAAATTTGCGATATATCGAGCCATCGATGCTTAGTCACGAGCATCGTCCTGGATATTTTTAAAAACCGGATACAAAAAAAAATGCACTTTACAGTAAAAGTAAAGATTTTAATGCAATGCTACTTTTGACAATCGCCCTAGATCGCTGTAATTCAAGTCTATTTTAAATTAAAAATTTTTCATTATCATAAATATGTACTTATATATTTACGTTGCGTACGATATATTGGGCATACTCCATTTTGTATTATGCTAGACAGCAAAAAAAAATATGTCGGCAAAACATGGCAACGATGCGCATTTATTTATCTATTCCGCTTGCCTATCTCTAATGTCAATACTATCATTGTTGCCGCTAGCGACAATTAGATCAGCTGTTGTTAGTTGGATGAAATAGTCAGTACTAGTTTCATTCTTGTGATGTTAAAATATAGTTCAACTGCATGGAAACACTAAAGCTATAACAACGTTACATTCGGTGCTCGAAAATATGAAAAATTATGGTCATAAGTATTGAATACATTTGTAGCCACCTTCATTTGTAGCCAGAGAGTCAGCTAGATAATTATTTTGAAAGCGGCAACTACATCATCACAATCACACAAAACCAGGCTTAAAATTACTTTATTTACACAAAGCTTGATTTAAAACAATCATTCATTTAAGATTTTTAATTAAATTGAAATCACTAAACTGGCTTAGGCAAAAAAAAAATAGAATTGGAACTAAATAACGAAGCTACCGGTGTTCATATTGCTGTGTAGTTGCATCTTCGTCACAATGACAGTTGCCATATTAACGTTTATTTTATTTTGCAGTTGGCAGTCGGTAGCTTGCAGTGTAATTGTGCTTAATGCTATAAACTGCAAAAAAATCTTAGAATTTAATAATTTTTGTGGCTTTCAGTGTAATAATTCATCAGTTTAATATTCTTGTTAAGTTTGTTTAGGGTTATCTGGCTTAGAGTCTTTTACAGTTTGTTTAATCAGCGATAATGCTGCAATTGGAGAACAAAACAAACCTAAATACTACTCCTTAAGTTCAATTGTGATAAAACAAACCAAAACTAACTACAAACTATGATACACAAATATAAACTTTGCTTATGTCTTCAAAATTCAACAGCATTAAAATGGTTCAAAGCCTGAACTGGAAAACTTCTCATTATTTCATTTAGTTGGTCTCAAGTCTGTTTTTTTCTATTTTGTATATATGTAGATTGTACATATATGTTTTACAAGAGATGTCCATATGCACATATAAGTGTATAAACATGTAATATATGCAAATTGAGACTTGTTTTACACCCTGTAAGGTGGGCGAATTTTTCAAGAATATACCATAACCAAAATTTTTTTAAGTGTCTCACTTTCTCTCTTTCCAAATCTCATTCATACTCCTGTTACCTTTATTTGGTGCCTTTGTTTTGTAGCTCATTCTCTTTTGGCTTTCTCAAAACGATAGACACTCTGCTGTTGCCGATGTTGAGGATGATGATGACATTAAAGTACTGGAGAAATAAAAAAAGAAACCAAATTAAAGCCCAAAGAGGTTGCAGGAATGAAATGCTGGCTAAAGTTTAAAACAAACGATTGTTTATACGTACATATGTACATACAAACATACATATATCTTTGTGTTGTTGTTTCTTTATACTATTTTGCTGTTTGGCTTTATTTATATGTGGTTCTTTCCTTTTTGCATTGTGTCTATAATTCTGCTTCCAAACTTCATTCCTTTCATATTTGACAACTGCTGTGTGTATGTAATGGCTGAGGTAGGGCGTCAAATTAAAAATTATATGAAAAGTGTAACCACATCATGATTTCTAAAAATAATTCTATTTGTGCTAACAAAAAGATTCGATTCTATAGGACGATTTAAGCAATCAACTTATGACCAAGTTACATACATATTTTCATAAGTCCATATTAATTTACGTTTACGGTGGACTTTCACTTGGAAGAAATATTTGGCGTAAAAGTGTGATCACTACTTATTAATATTTTTTTTTTGATAATAAGGCAAACATTAACAAGCGTCAATGGCTGGTAGGATGGTTTGAATCCGCGCTTGTTCTGTTTTTAGGGTTCCGTACTCAAAAGTGAAACAGAATCTATTACTGAGACTACACCGTCCATCCATCACAGGCTTCATTTCCCGGAACGGTAAAAACTAGAGAGCTGCAATTTTCACAAGGTGTATCGTGCTGCTTCAATAGCAAGCACTAAAACAACAATAACATAAAAACTAAGGAGCGACCCATACAACACTGACCCATTTTAAGAAAAATTAGCTGTAACTTTTGAACCATAAGGGCTAAAGAACTGAACTTTTCACAGGATGTTGTTGTACTGTACTGCTGCAATAACAAATGCTTAAAACAACAACAACAACAGCAAATATGCAGTAGATCAGTATATTAAAAAACAAAACTAAATACTGGTTGTAATCTTAGAACTATAACAAGTAGGGACCTGAAATTTTCACAAGATGTTGTTGTAGCAGCACGGTACAGATGTGAATTTGATTTACGCCGGCACCTGCTATTATGGCCTAATCCACGTGGTGTGGTTAGTCATGCCAGGTCGCAATTTGCTACTCATAACTATCTTGGATCATAAATAGACCCCTTGCTAAGGAGTTTGACGCTGCACACCAGCAGTGGCCTGAAATCGACAAACAAACATCAGACTTTCAATAACTAATTTCGACACCCTTGGTAACATCGCAGAATAGGCTGTTGGAGGCAACAGCACTTGAACCTCATTTTTAGCCTTGAAAGCACATGTTTATTATGAACACCTACGCGTCAGGGCTACAAAATTATTCATCGCTAAACCACCATGATACAGATGCATAATCGCCTCAACCTCGATTGGCGGAATACCGTAGTAGTCACCCAGGGCACCGATATTACCCTCGGTAGGACTCAATGAAGGTTTGTTTACCAAGTAACCGAGACCCTCCTAACCCTCTATACCCCGAAAGCAGAGCATCAAGGTGTTACGACGCGCCAAGACTAAACCTGCCCCGTGGAGAAACGGGACAGTACAACAATAAGCACTACAAACAACAATGTAATGCCCAGACAGACGACGAGTTAATTTGCATTAAGAGCTCACTAATTTGAATTAAAATTTAATGGTGACAGACGACGATTAGTAAACTGCATTTATTCAACTGTGTGAACTAATTAATTTGTTGTGTTGCTCTTTGAAATATTTACACTTCAGAATTTACACATAAAATGAATATTTAAGAAAAACAAATAAAATAGCTCAAATTTTTTTGTCTGTGGCTCTATTTTTCATTCATTCATTTCATTCACAATAGTAAGCAAAACGTAAACAACTGACTGATTTCAACGGTGTTGCCGTATTATAGAACTGAATTTAGTATAAATGCAGTTTAATTTTGTGCATTTATAAATGAGTTAATTCACATTCGAATGGGAAATAATGCACGAGTTAATGCAGAAAAAGGCCACTAATGCAAATTAACGCTGCCGTCTGTCTGGGTATAAGTTTTCCACAAATATACGCACATCGTGGGTAAGTACAGAACCCTTAACTAAATTTATTTTAATACATAAAGAAATTGTAATTTATTATTATGTCTATATCTCAGTAAGCAAACTTC
>BGZK01004684.1:0-12155 GCA_005406025.1 Eumeta japonica | reverse complement strand
AATGCGCGCATACGGAAGCTCGTATGGGTTAAGTTTGGAAATTAAAAAAATATTAGTCACACCATTACAAAGACCAAATCCGACTTCTGATCTTCGTCTCTCTTTCATGACGTCGCTGCCTCGATTGCCTCAATTTAAAACGAACAAGTCTGATCGTCGTGACGTCACAATTACGCCAATCAAGAGCGCGCGGCGGTAAAGCTTGCACCCTGACGTCATTTTGACAACACATCGATGCCGACTCGATAACTTTAAGCTTGCTTAACTTAATGGTGTCAATGCTTATTTGAGACTAAGCTAGCTTCAAAACATCTCGGCGATTTACCAAAGAATTGTATTACACTGAATAGAGTATCCGCTACGATCCAACGTTAAAAAAAAATTTGTCTGTCCCATTAATATATTTATGCCGATTGCAAATCAAAACAGCAAGGTCCAAGCAACAAAAAAAAGATTAAAACCGATTCGCGACGGACTCAATCCAATTGCTATCGCGATCTATCGCAATCGATTAGGAATGGATAAGAATAGTTTTTAATCGCTTAAGGAAAAAAAAAAGTTGTTGAAAAAAATGAGAGTAGCTCCAACCAAACTCACCAAAATGGTGAACGCCGACGATGAAAATCGACGAATTTTTTATCCAATTCCATATATCGGCCCCATCGTTTCAAATATGTGGTTTTAAATGTCGATTCCATGGATGTGAACGATTCAGATGAATCTAACTGATAGCACAAAGTACTTAATATATTTTTTTCCTTTTTATCTTTATCTGACCTAGAATTTTCTGTAAACGTTCATCGATTTCACGAAATAGTAAAATATTTAATAAATCTTTACGCAACCCGATTTTTTCTCGTACGCAAATCATCAAAACCAAGGATTTACCATGTAAAACTAAAATTAAATTAATTAATGGGCGTTAATTGCAACAACGAAATCTAAAATTAATTTTGTCTACTCTTATTATCAAATCCATTTTTGCTTATACATCGTTGCGTGAAATCAGATGTTCCTTACTTCTGTTACAAGATAACCACATAAGAATGTGGTTGGGATTACACCAAGTGTATGGTTTACACGAGTATTTTATACGCTTCATTGGCCATTCCTCTCTGATGGGTACAAATACGTTGTGGTTACGAGCTTGTGGCGGACTTTAATTAAAAATTATTCAACATCGGCGTATAATTTGCATTATCGCTGAGAACATGGAAACTTTAAACCTGATAGTTTTGCAGATAAATATACGTGTTCAGGCCTGAGATATAGATTGATCAATCAAATCTTGTTGGGTACAAACTTCCTACCTAAATCGAATAAAGTATTGTACTGATTAATTGAATATGCTTTCGTATTGAAATTACTCATTAAGAGCTCTTAGTATCTACTGTTTCCCTCACACTAAAATATTTCAAAAAGTTCCAGAACACACAATAATGCACTTGTTATTTAAAGAAAGTTATTATTTTATACATCGAACAAAGTTAATTTTATAGTGTTATGAAATAGTTTTGTTATCTCTTTGAGTTTCTTTTCTTAAACAAGGGTTCAATTAATATTTGATTTCATTCAAGAATTAAGCCAAAATATCTACTAATTACGCTGTTCCTCTATTCTTAGTTCGTTAATATGATGCCTTAAAGTATAACAGACTACACTCCATAACTTTCGAGCAATAATTTTATAGGCAGTGTTCCCAAAATATTTTCCACTTGAATTATAAAAGCGAATGGTCCGAACATAAAAGTTTAGAGTCCATCAGCTCAACTAATGCCGACGGAGATAAGAGAGAGACGAATTTACTATCTTGAGGATGAACGAGAGTGGTAAAGATAATGATATAAATTTGTGCCATTTTCTTATTTACTACTAATCCAAGTATTCCCATTATTTTTTTTGAGAGAATTTTATATCTTCCATTCCTTGATCTAAAGTAAAAATGAAACGAAAAACTGGATTGCATGGGTGGCGCAAGGGGGATGCAAGGGTTTGCACTTACATCGCCCTGTTCCTTTGTTGAGAATGTTATGCACCAAAAAAAGGATAGAATTAAATTGTCTATTATTAATATGCATCACCGGAAAATAATTGTGCTAGCGCCCATGCTGGATTTGTTGTAAAAATTGCATATTGTTATTCTTCTTTATGATCATACTCGTACTCATAACAAAATCAATTTATAAAACTGTATTAAATAATATATTAAGTTTTAAATAACCAATTGTTAATTATTTCTATGTCAAAAAAGTATCATCTACGCTAATGAAATAAATCAATAATTTAATTAATTTGGAGAATTATATTAATCCATAAATGTATAAATATTTTTTACAACGTACATAATAACGTTCATTGTAATTTATTGCCTCGTGCCTCCTGCACGGAGGCACCTCATAATGTTTCATTTCGTTTAAAATCGTTATTGAAATCGTGACACTTGGGAATCCCACCCGCTTCTCATCCATTGCGCAGCCGCACACGCAGTTAGCGTAAAGTATAATACAGCAGCAAATGATAACGACGATAGCAACGTCAATTATTTGAGTGTTGTTATTTTTTTTCTCCTCCTGCAAATGTAACTTATTACAGATATATAAAATATTTAATACAAATTCAAGTTTTCCGACAACTGCTATGAATGTTTTCGTAACTTTTGAAGTACTCGTATAAAGTAAACAACATATATAGTTTTTGTAAGAATACTTACGCTTCATGTATGTAATCGCAGTTTATACTCACATAACAATAAATAATTTTGCGTTTCGTTTAATCCATTTTTTGTATACAATCGAAACACCTTTCCATGTCATTTTAATAAGTTGTCTCAATCTATATATTAAAAACATACAATACTTATTGATCTTTATAATAGTATGATTTTTCTCTCCATGCTCAGAATTCATGTTAGGTAATTCGAAGTTTGTTCCGCTTATGGCTGAAATTATATCTACAAATGCATTGGAAAGATATTTTTATTAAGATGGTAAATGGTCAAAACAGTTATAATATCGTCATGGACTTATTCCGTAATTTGTAATATATCCATTTGTATCACAGCCATTTTCGTTTATAGATACTAACTATTATTAATAACTATTTATTACTAATAACTATTAATAACTGTTGCTGTCAGCTTGAAAAATATCTCGATTTTTGTTTTGTTTGCCATATTGGCAACATCATAACTGTTTTAGAAGAAGTAAAATCTGTTAATTTTCACCACTCACTGTCTCACCCGTTTATTTATAAACTACTAACGACTCGGCCCTATTTCCATTTTTTTTTTGCTTGTGATCTTCCGTCTAAGTCTTTTTTAAACCAAGCTGAACGTTCACACGAACCAATACAAAGTCAGTCTGTTTGTGTGCACCTTGAAATGAACTCGAAAACGGCGAAATACATTTTAACACGGTTTTTACTTAAGTATTCTAACAGATTAGAGCATGGTTTTTGGTTTGCGGTGAACAAAAATATAATTAATTCGACAAATTCCGTCAAAAATTATGTATTGAGAGAATTGTATTTCTATGCGGTTTTAGAAGAAAATAAATTTATTATTGACCATTCCTAAAACAAATTACTAAAACAAATTTCTTTTCTTTTTTTAAGATAGATAATTTTATGTAACTAAAGTGATGAATAATTTTTAAACCTTCATTTACTAAGTTTTTATTTAATTTTGTATCGTGTGTCGTACATCTGTGCCTATAGTAGAATTGTTAAGTGATAGCTCTTGATTCTTTAATAAAAGAACAGTGTCATAAACTGTCAATGTCAATTGTCAAATTTGACAC
Organism: Eumeta japonica; assembly: GCA_005406025.1. Taxonomy (NCBI): domain Eukaryota; kingdom Metazoa; phylum Arthropoda; class Insecta; order Lepidoptera; family Psychidae; genus Eumeta; species Eumeta japonica. Next base: position 8,358 of record BGZK01004684.1, on the reverse strand, counting down.
CATACCCGATTTATAAAAGAAGAATTAAAATAAAATTCAAATTTTGGTGGCTACATGATTGGCTGAAAATTTTGAAAGATTATTTTAAGAACTTTGTGCGTGGCCAAGGATAGTAAGACAGTAACTTATTTAATGCAATGGAGTAAATCAGGAAAAGACATTTGACAGTTGAAGACACTTCTTGCAACGATCTTTGTTTTAAACATTCAAAGGCTATATCTTAACGATTACTGTACATATCTGTGACATCACGCAACAAATATTTTGACAATTGTTATGAGAAATGAAGATCTAAAATATTTCTTTCAAATCTCTTTATGAAATTGCTCATAATATCTTTGTTAGAGAATTTGGAAAAGACAAGTGTCACTAGACTTTTTTTAGAATAATTAATTGTTACTGCACTTACTAAAAGACGTAGTAATCACAATACTTAATTTATTTATTAAACCAAGAAATTGCGTTATTTACTTTGTTCCCTAAATCTTGAGAAATTTCTATTACTTAATGTATATTAATTCAGATTCGTTTTAAAAGGATTACCAAATTTAGAGCAATATTTTTGGATCTCCGCTCGCATAGACAGGATATATATGATGGTATATGAAAAAAAAAAAAATATTAATATGATGCGTAAAATCCTCTCTACATTGTAATTCTCTACAAGCATCATCTAAAATCCAGTCTGTGTCCCGAAAATAGTACTTATGCCAAAGTTCAAGTCAATCAGACCTACAGTTTAGGATATTTCGTGGTGAGTCAGTCAGTCAGTCAATCAATGGTATTTCGCTTATATACATGTATACACAGAATGGATTTTATCATGCATCTTTTCCCAAATATTCATAACCTCCGCCCTTTTCTAAAACGATTTGGCCAAAGAAATCACAGTCAGTGAAGCAGCCGTTTCTGAGAAAAATAGCATAAAATATCTACGTAGAAATGTCGTATTAACAACCTTAGAAGAGCTGACGCGTAGGTACCGCCACAGTGGGGGGAGTGTTAGGTGATCAATCGTGTACGCATTCCGCGCGGCCAGTGATCCATTTCGCACACCCGCAATCAGCCGCGAACTCGCATTGATAAGAGTTCGTCACCGCGACGCGACCGCGTCCATACTTGCAGTCTGGCCGAACATTTATTAGGGTTCTCTCTATATTATTTATAAGTATATTTTCAATGGTACATTTTTGTCCTAGTTACTTTGGCAAAGTTGTTCTAAAAAAGAAGATCATGAATATTTCCGAAAAAGTGCATGATCAAATCCATACCGTGTGTATATTACCTTTTGGCCGCAGCTTTTCCGGCGTAGATAGGGGTAGTATATCACGTATGAAATGAGTGATACCAGTTTTTGAATATTTAAAATATAATTCTGTTTTTGGTACAGGAAAATGAAAATTCAATTGATAGTATTTTTTATTTATTATAAAGACAATGGCCATTTTCAAATTTATCGAGTATTTTTTTTTATAGTACAGTCGAAGGGTAGATGATCACCGTTGTGCATGGACACTCGCAATTGTAACGGAGTCCCCTATACGTCGCTGGGTTCTTGGGAGGGATTAGAATAGCTAATGGAGGAGTCGGATTCATGAAAGGGTAAAGGAAAATGCATCGTAGGAACTCTCACTCACTGGACGAAACACATTAGTGGAAGCTACTATTTCACGCCCGTATTCTGTGAGAGATAGTATTACACCGGTTGAGCCGGCTCATTTGTGTGCGACAGCAAAGTTGACCACAGTATGGCTCTACCACTGTTGAGCACCCAAATAACTAATGTCCTATATATCTTATCTGGTATAACTTTTTACTACAAAACTGCTAGCCCATAACCCATGTTCAAAGTGTTGGTTTTATTTATGTAAATTTTGAATTAAATTAGAAAATATTTGAAATTTCAAAAAGAACAGTACTATATCAGCTGATTGAGGAAATGTCAAATTTTGACTGAAGACATTATTGACTATAGGTAATTTATTATTTAATTATTATTAATTTGAAACTATTTTGTTGTTTATAAAAGATAGAAGAATAAAAAAAGTATGTGTGTGTGTCAGCTCCGACGCACGACTAGAGTTTACTCCTTAGGAACGATTATAAAATAAATAGATTAGTAAATGAATTATTTTTTTAAGTAACAAAGCATATATGATACATTTATTTATATTCATTATACAATAAATTCGTTAAAATACATAACAAAACCATGAAAGATAAACATTGTTAATTTTATTCACCATTTAAGTCATCTTTATTTCAAGAACGTATTTACCTATTTATTCGGGAACAATATCTATATCATTGAACACTGAGACAATTGGTTTCTGATAACTAAAATATGATACATGACGTCGGAAAATATATGTATAATAACTCGTAAAAAATAGCATCAATAGTGGTGGTCCATATCCAGATGTTCCCAGTATTCTACCAGAAAAATATATAATTTGAGATAAAAACTCTGCAAGTTGCCAGTTGTTATTTATTAACATTGAATGAATAAAGTATATACCGAAAGAGTTGTCACTATACTTTACATGTACTGCTAGGAGATGCGCAAGATAAGTTGTGCATAAATATGGAGACTATACATGTTTATAGTCTTCATACACACGAGACTGACCTGAATGTAACGTAACGTAACATAATGCCAAGTTTTATTTTACTCCCTATGATTTTTCATACCTTGGGCTTATACAGTGGAATTTCAATAACTCGAACCTCATTAAGTCAAAATTCTCAGTAAGTGAAAAAATTGCCATTCCCTTCCGATGAACTCCTAAATACACAGTATCTCGAATTATTTAGACTTTGTAACTCAAACAAAATGTTATTTCCCTATGAAATATTGATAATACATATTTATACTTTATAACTCGAATTTCAAAAAGGAGACTCCATAAGTTGCAGTTGGTAAAACAATAATGTCTTACTTGGAATTCCCCGAAATAATAGCAATAAATTCCAAAATGAATGTTCGGGTTCGGGGCTTCGAATCTATTGTTTTTGTCTCATACACGTGCAATGAATGAATACATTCATGAAACTTTCTAAGTAACACAGCTGTGAATGTTATGTTTGTTCCTTGTCGATACAGTCATATGTGTCTCGAAGTTCTTGTTAAGTTGAAAACTCGTTAACTCGAATTGTTTTGCATTTCCCTTGACATTCGAGTGATTGAGATTCCACTGTATATGAAAAATTGATTAAGGAATAAACTCCAAAAAAAATAGTTTTTATTGATAGCTATACCTTAGGGTTAGTTTATCACTTTGTAAATAGGTATACACACCCTTCTTTGTAAAGACTTTATTCACTATTGTTATTAAGTATGCTGTTTTTCAAATAATAATAATTTCTAGAAATTAAATAAAAATAGCAGTAAGTGCATAATTTTATTTATTTTCTTTTTATTTAATTTACTACCTAAGATATTCATTATCCAAGTATTACATGGTCAGAACCGACTTTATTAGCTTGTGTTATTAATATATATTTTGTAGATATCCATAGTGGATAAAACCTTAACTTTTGACCATAAGTTGGAATATTAGTATGCACTCCATTTAGATGATTATAATTAGAAAATTAATAAGTTCCACACAAGCAAATATGTATTATTTTCTAACTGTTGCATTATTTTTAATAATTGTGTAAGTAATGCATTATATAATAAAAATATATATGTCCTTTACTGGAATAATTAACTAATCAATGTGTATAATAATTATCAGGTAGTTAAACCACGCCGTTGCGCCCGTGCGTGGGTACGTAATTGTGACTTCAACGCAGATGGTGATATTACGATTCAGGAGTGGACATCATGTTTACTCGCTCCTCCACCACCTCGGCCAGATCATCTGAGTGAGCAAAGATATTTTAGGATGTCTTATGTATATGTAATATATTTATTTGATAGCATTAAATATAAGATTAAAAAAAATTAAGATTCAAACCTTGTGTTACATTATCGAATTCAAACAATAGAGTTTTTAGTAGAAGTTATATATTTGTATAGATAGTGGAATTATAGAACAACTAACAGAATTCAATTACATTAATGAATCTGACATGGTTCTAAATAATTTTATTCTTTTGGAATATTGAACACAGCTAATATGTTTATAAACATATAATATTAATTTTTTGTGCAATATGTAACAAAATGGTACAATGCAATCGTATTCTAGAATAATTAGGAGTCTGACATTGCATTAAGCTGTTTTGTATTATATTGTAAAAGGAAGTAGAACTTAGTGTGCAAACAGCTTATTATTTAGTTTCTCTCCGTTTCTTCATGTCGCTGAATGCAGACGAGGGCGACGCAGAGCCCAACACTGACTATGGTGAAGAAGAGCCTCCACCAGACCCTAGTGGGGTATGTTTCATACAGTATTTTCTAATCAGATATTAATAATATGCTTTAAAAGTGAAGTGAATTCTTATCTACAGGCAGTTATAACAAAATAATAATTTCTTTTGATATTACATACAATTAATATTTTATTGATTTTTATATCAGTAGTTTAAGAAAGTCGAAATTTAATAAATGCAAACTTTAAAAACCTCAAAATGTGGGAAGTGGCTCTTAATAATTACAAGAACTACTGATAATAGACTTTTATTACTTATAATATTCAAATTCATACCCAAGTAAGTAAGAGACATATCCTTAAACAATTTTCTTATTCATAAATTTTTGTAAAGAGTATTAATTAAAAATATGATATTTGGCAAAGCATGTTCTTCAAAAAACACATGTATCTGCTAAACCACATACATTGATGCTTAATATGTTATTAATATAATTAAAAATCATTTTTCTTTTTTCTTTTGCAGTGTTACCAAGAATTCCAATCCGGGGTGGGGTATCTCCAGATGGAGATTCAGAATCGAGACGTGATGATGATATCAACGACTGCCTGACAGACAGACAGGCTGTACTCGACGAACAGGTCAATAATAAATAAAAGGTTTAGTGTTCCACTCAGAACTAAGAAGCAATGCGAATAATTATCACAAATGTCACATTATGGCTGGCGATCTTGTGTCTGCAAGGCATTTTGGTTATGTTAATGAACTGTGACAGCATTCAAATTTATTCTTTTTTCGTCAAGAACAAATCTGATCTATAGCTTTAGTCAGGAGCCAGTTTTTCTTTAGGGCATATCTCTATGTGAATTTCAGTCTAATGTGCTCCTGTCTTATGTTGATCGTAGTGAAATACATTGTACATTATAATTAATTTGGATGTGTTCAAAATTATTTAAATAAATCAAAGCAAATATACATTTATAATAAATCTTGTATAATTACATAAATAAGTGATAATAGTAATACATAATCTTAAAATTAATGAGATATTTAATTTGTGTTGTTGTAGCTGGTATTATATTATTTTGTAATTCTTTAGTTGCTTAGTATTGTGTTATGAAAATAATCTTGTATTAGATGCACAAATTACTTCACTTTTGAACAAGAGTTTATAAGTGATTCAGTATAACTTTCATTGTATAAATTTTCTGCATAACCATCTTATAAAAAAAGTTAACAAAAAATAATCTATTATTCCTGTCTATAACAAATATTTTTTTATTATATATAGTGTAAACTCCATGTAACGTCATTCGATTTAATGACAAACTCCGTAATGCGTCAAAATTACTTGGCTCCAGCTTGCCTTCCATACAATGATACACTCTATATAGCATTACACCCACTCTCAATAACGACCATGATAAAAAGCCCTTTTTAAGTTGCCAAAATCAGTAGAAACTGTACAGCGATGTGCGTTCTTTTGTCACTTTATTATCCTAAGCCATAATAAACTCAACTGTCCGCATCATGCATACCGAACTTGCTAAGAAATTCGTATTTTTGTTTACGAACTGGGATTGCTTGTACGTGTAGACTGTTGTTAACCATTACTAATAAGTAAGAGTCATGGATTATCTATATATTATCATATTCTTAATTGCTTACAAACTTTCAAACTGTAAACAAAATAAAATTGTTTTTTTATATACATAACTACTAACACTAGTCTCAAAAAAACTTTTTCTAATTCTGATTTTTATTCTCTCCATTTAAGGACAACTCTCTATAACGCCATAAAATGCACAGCCCCTTCAGTGTCGTTATACAGAGTTTATACTGTATATAGAAAATATAACCTTAACCAATGATATTTATTACATAAATTAATTAGTATTTTAAAGCTAAGGTTATGAAAAAAATAAAATAAGTTTTATTTATTTAATGCAGTCTTAATTACATAAGTTACAATATTGTAAGTTTACTTTCATATCATACATTATAATTTCTTTAAACTTGTAACAAATCAAAAAATATACTTGTAGATTAGGTATTTATATATCTATTTTTTCCTACTGTTCACATATGTAATTATTGAAAAGGATTCTGAGCGTGCTAATCTAAAATTTGATTATGCTGTTCTTTGTGATTTTTTAAGCTATTGCATAGCTTCTATCGCGAGCCTTGAGCGGTGGAGACCGAATCCAGAAATTCCGTAACGAAAATAACCTAACAACCACTCCGACCGGCACAGCGGTGATACTTTTTACTTTTGCTATCTATCGATGAATAGCAGAACTTTTAATAAATTTTTGAAATATCACGCTTGTCTCTTTAGTTCAGCAAGTCGCCTCTAAGTGGCATTGGTTGTATCGGCGTTACTGCGCATGCGTAATCCCCTCTTCGCCCGCAATCTAGTGATTCACATGCCTGCTTAGAGTTTCGGCGTTAGGCACCTCCTCAAAAATACTGCACAAATAAAATAAATAAATAATTATAATTGCATAAGTTGATAAAAATACTATGCAATAGCTTTACCTGGCAGTCCCAAGTGCCACGTGTTTTTATTTTTATAATATAAATTTATTTTAAACTCTTATAAGCTGGGAGTCCAGCATTATACGTCCCAGAATGTACTGGAGATGGACGATATGCAAGAGCACAGTGCTACCGGTCCACGGGGTACTGTTGGTGTGTGCACCAAGATACTGGAAAACCTATACCAGGGTCATCAGTCAAGGATAAGAAACCTGATTGTGATGCTGCTCCACACCACGCTAGTCCTATGCGAGGTATGACATCTAGTTCCACTGAAATCTATGCTATTTTGATTACATAAAAATATATATGAGATAGTGCCTTAACCCTTCCTAGATATAATTATTATTATTGATTAAATATATTGATTTTTTAACTATTATAAATATTATATAAATATAAAATATCAAATCTTTCTGTATGCATATTAAAGTAGTTATAACATAGAGTAATTATTATCTTGTTTAATGCTTATAGTAATTTGAGAAAGATTTTATTTTATCTTTGTGTATTATTTACAGTACTTCTCTTTACATCTTGCTGATATTATACTGGACTAATTTTATTTTTGATTCTCCATAGATTTTTTCCTAAATGCTTTACATAACATTCATTCAAGTTCTTCATTGATATTAGAATTCATCATACTTCACTTATATTAAGAATAGATTATTAAAAAGAACAATTTTTGACTCCTCATGGGTATAAGCAATAGATAGTAATGATAATATTTTTAAATTTATGTATAACAACTATATTTTTTTTAATTTGCTAACAAGCCAATTTTAACTAAAACTTCTACTTTATCAAAGAAATATTTATACAATACGATTTAGATTTCAAATGAAGCTATAATAACTTACTGTTTTATTTCATTCATAATAACTTACATCTGCATTTCATATCAAAGCCATATTATACAAAAGTTCCATTGATATCAGCGCAGCTATTTTAATGTATTTATATTAGAAAAAAAAGGAACACACTTTCACTTTAACACCTGTATATTGATAATAAACTTTATCTTACAACTTCCCAATGAGAGTGCATGGATCACTCCTTTATTTTTTATAGTGGGAGTATATATTAGTTATACAAATTTTAGTTTACTATAAATCTAAATGTGAGTCAATTTCAGGTTGTCCAGAACCAATGAAAACAAATTTTCTTCGTGACCTCATGAAGCTCTTTATTAACAAAATGACGTCTTCCACTAATGGAACAATACCTGGGTAAGTCTTATAATTTAATTTTAAATAATGTGTAGATAAACGAATCATGGTACAAATTTTTAAAATCATAGTTATGTTAAGAAAAACAATGAAATTGTGACTGAGCTTTATGTGGCTTATATTATGTAATCTGTTTCTATATGGTCCAGTGGAGTTTTGATAATCAAAATTCATTTAAACTCTGTAATAACGTGTATATATATATATATATCGATACACCTGTTCTATGATATGGCAGTTCTGGTGAAATGGTAAAATGGGGAGCGTC
>BGZK01004683.1:0-12163 GCA_005406025.1 Eumeta japonica | reverse complement strand
TTATTTTTTTTTTTTTTTTTGGTTTGAGGAAGTGTAAAAAATCTTCACGACGAAAGATACCCGGCCACGCGACCTAGAGACCGGGTTATGTGGGATTTTACCACTAAAAGCACTCCCTTAGGGTGACTCTACTGTAACGCGTATATTTCCGGCCCGGAGTCAATATGCGTTGACGGGCGGGCGGTGATGCAACAACAAACACAGTTTGGGGACTTCGCGTCGCGGGAAAAAGAATTATTGATTATTAACTAGGCGTACCGGCCCAGTATGGGATGAGAGGGGTAATTTGATTATCGGGTTAAAATTTATTTTTAATCGCCTCAACGAGTGAGGCGTGTTCTATTAAACAAATTAATTTTTCCGTCGGGTTCGCGGCGGTGCGGAATTTTGCGAGGATCGCGGAGCTCGCTGGTGTCAATAACAGTTATTACCGACATCAGCTGGCTCAGATCGTCTGCGGATGTTGAGGTATTTTGCGGCGGGCGGGGCGTTACGCGGTCCGGCCGCCGCTCGGGCGTAGCTATCCGTGGACGAGACGAGCGCGCGGAAATCGAGCGGCGCGCGGCCTTCTCGGGCGGTGGCTCTTTTGGAGCCCGCGGGCATCCTAGATAGTTGGCCGTGGTGGCCTTTTGTTTGCATAAGACACAGGCGGGTGGACCGTCTGTGTCCTTATTATTGCGCATTGCGCTGTGCCGTGGTCGCCCAGGCATTTAACGCAACGCGCTGAATGGAAGCAATAACGGGACGAATGCCCGTAGGACTGGCAGTTATGACACTGCCCGGCAGCGCGTTTGCGGGCTGCTCCGCTTTGACGCCGGAGAGGAGCATACGCCCTGATTTTGAAAAAGGCGGCTTTAGTCGCCTTGTCGTTGGCCTCGGCTGTGCCGGAGACCAGAACTAAGTCTAGGGGCTCGCGGAAACGGTTCAGTATGCGGCACCGATTGAACCGGAAGGTTTTGGGAAGGAGGTCTTCCTTGACCTCGTCGATGGGTATTTCCTTCGGGACCCCTCAGGACTACCCTGATTTCGTTCCTCTTTGAGGGAGTAGGTGTGGAACGAGATTCATGGACACTAGCAGATTTTGTAGGTTCCTGAAATTCGATGGATTTCGCTTTGCAGCTTTAATCCCTGAGCGGAATTACGTGCTTGCGAAAATTGAATGTTTTATCTGTGACATTTATTGCGCAGCTCGGTCCACCGATCTTTGTTCTGTACGAACATAGGTGGTGGTTTCGGCCGCGCTGTGCGGGGTGGGGGGCGGTGACGCAGCCTCGTCACTTATGTTGTTTTCGGCCGCGGGAGCTGCCGCCTAGTTTTCCAGTCTCCACCGCCCCTGCTGTAGGCTGGGAAGGTGTCCTCCAGCTTACGGGAGAGTCGTAGATCGACCGAGTTTTGGCGGAAGCTGATGCTTCCGCAATATTGCCTTTTTGGCTTTTGGTAGAGGTTATTCTGTACGTAGACCCGTCGGAGGCCCGTGCATGATTTTCGGGTTTCGTTCCGAAGCTTTTGACGCTTTCCGGCGCCGGACCGTGGTGAAGTCAGAGTGACCGAGGGGTCACTCGATTCGGAGTCGGAGGTTGTGCCCGACGGGCGGACGGTGGCTGGCCGTTTTAGGCTCTAGGTGGTGAGAGTGAATTCGACATCCATTTCCTGGTCGAAGACTACTACCTGAGGTGAGGGTCGGGGACGCTGGTGATGCAGCAGTACTCGAACCCCGCAGGAGGTCGAGGTGGCCGCGTTCCTTTAAGTTATGGCGATTGCGCCCATTGCGGTAGCCGCGAGAGTGCCCGGCCGTTGCTGAACGCTCGCAGCACCGGTGACGCGACGCGACGACAGGATGGCGCGCGGGGTCGGAGGCGCGTGTTAAACCGGAAGGGTAAAAGAGGGATGCGAGGGACGCGGGATCGCGGTGCGGTGCGGTGAACGACGTACGGAGGTTCTCTACGCGCACACAACGCTCGGCGCGACCCCCTCAGGCGAGGGTCGCGGCGCTGTGAGTTATCGAAATAACACGTGCCGGTTGTTGACACCGTTAGGTTACCCCGGCAAAACTGGTGTAGCTCGTCACTATGCACTTCACCTATGGCTCGGCGCGCACCTGCACACAACACAATAGAGAACACGGAAATCTGGACACACTGCACTTACTGGGCGCTGTAGCGCGACCGTTCGGAGCGGAGCCGGACGACGTATAAAGTTATTTTACTTTTATTATTCAAGTTCAATGTTTTCAATTTGAACAGATACAATAAGCAGGCGCAATAAGGTGGCATACCTCTTCTCTCTCGCATTCTATCTATGTCATTTTATCTCATTTTCTCGCAGACATTCTATTTCATCTCACATTCTATCTCATTCTCTCGCACGCTAGATCCTATAGATGTATATGGTTGTCTCTGTTTACTGTCGCTTTTTCGTTTCATCGAGTTTCAAATCACAACGGTGCTAAAGAAGTTTCACTTCAAAAATATATGTCATAAAGAGAATGGTGAGCAGTGTCGTTGACACTGGCAGAACTATTTTGTGCTATGAAGTGCGCTTCCTCATGCGCTTTTTCAAGTTTTTTGAATCTTTTTGTAGACTCAGAGCTTTTTCTACCATCTCCTTTTAAATGACCAAAATAATAAACTAATGAATAAAAAGTTACTTTTAAAATTAAATTTGCATTCCATATCTCCTTTTCAACGGGTTTTAGCCCAAACAATTATTAAAAGGAAGACCTAGAACGCAAATTTTATTTTATATTTTATTTAAGTTTTGTTAAATATCAGTTTATAAAGAAATGGTGAAAGAGGTTCTCACTGTACTAAACAAAATCCAGCAATACGAATATATTATCATATTGGTTTGTTGCATATGTAATACAATTTTTATAGAGCTACTACTTCAATGTATTCAACCAAAGAATTGCATTCATATTTTTTTTATTAAGTACTTGACCCGGCAGACATTGTTCTGTCCTTTTGTGGATGTCCGCAGTTCTACCAGCATAGGCATGGAATCAATTTCACCATCTAATTTATCGATTCATGTTAAATTCTGTTGCGTCTCGTTTTCGAATCCCATACCAGTCTAATCTTGATTCTGATCCCGTCTCTACTCAACTTCGAATTTGCTCCCTCTTTCAATTCTTATCCCATTCTCGTCGTTTTTGCCTCGCGCTCCGCTTTCTAAATTCTGATTCCGCTACCAGTCACAGTTCCGATTTGAACGAATCCGAGGCAAGTTAGAATGTATCAAAATAAAATATGAGCTATATTACTCGAAAATAGCGTAGTTTCTAAACGCTGAATAAACACGAAAATTGTCTTTTCGATCGATATCAATCTTAATCCCTATCTTACTTTTGATTTCGAACAAAAATAGGACAAATAGTAGGTTAAATACTAGGTTATGGTTATGAGTTCATACCGAAATCTCCTAGAAAAAGCACTTTCAATTATTTCCAAATTTTCAATATTTTCGGAAAACTTTCCCAATTTTCTTTTCATAAAAATCCATTCGGACTTCAACAAATATTTGAAAAAATAAATACTGAATTGGTCCAGTTGATCACGAGTTTTGCGTTTAGTAAGACCTTTAGCGACACAAAGAAAATAATTCTGAGATTTTACCTAAAATTGTTCACTTTTAGAATAACGATCGATTACAGTAAAATTATAGCGTTTTCGTTTATCTGAATCGCCACTGGTATTATAACATTATAATAGGCGCCTATTAAATACATTATGCCGTCGCAATGAATCAGTAACGAGTCGAAGTTGGTCCATGAGCTTTTATTATTAGACGATACGTAGCATGTCCACACATACCGTATACCTTCTAATAATAAAGGCTTGACAGTAAAAAGGGTAGAAACGCCACAATGGTCAGATGTGTGATACTGTTTTGTAGCGTTTCTATCCTTCCCTACCGATCAACTTATTTTCAGTTTGATCTAACCTAAAGTAGTTATCTAACTTATCCTGTTATTATCTAACTATTATTAGGAAACGTGATTATTAGTTACCTTTCGTTTGCACTTTTCCAAACCTATGAGAGTTGTCGTGGTCCAGTTCAACTATGGGTAACATATCAACTTTAAATATACAAGTAAAATAATATTATAAAACCGAAGCTCGTGCAGTTACATTTATAAGCTAATGAATTGCATTTTTTAGGTCTCGAACCTAATTGCAATAGAAAAAAAAAACAAAACTCTTTTACTCTCACTAGGGGAACCATAAACCACGTGGTCATATTTTAGTCTCTCTAGGACTCCTCCCTCCCATATGTGGCCTCACACGTAGCCTTTTCTATGACCCCAACCCAATGGAACGTGTTTTTTCACGATACATTAATTTATTTATAAAATAAAATAATTAATAATAAATTAATTTATTAACAGTTTATTTTTTCAAATAATGTATTTAATTATTTGATTCCTCTTGTTAAATTAACATCAGTCACCAATTATCTTATTCAACAAAATTTTCATCTGAAGTAAACCACGTAGCTTTACTCTCGACTCCTCCCCCCTATTACGTGCCTCAGCGTAGCGCTTAAGCTTATCCCTCCCCCCCCTTGGTCGAGCTACGTAGTTTATGGACGCTCCCTTATACGTCTGTCTGTCTGCCAGCACATGTTTGTTACGAACAAGTATTTCCGGAACCGTTAAACATATGAACTTGAAATTTGGCATAATTGTGTAACACAGGGTTTCCCAAACTTATTTTTACTGGGACTTCATTTTTTATGACGCCTCTCAACTCTGCCCCCAAAAGTATTTACTAATTTTAGTATTATCTTAGGGATGTTTATTAGAATGCGCACGGCGTTCACTAAAGTACCTTATGGCTCACTCAACTCGGTCGCATCGACATGCGACGCCCCTGGGACAATGTCGCGACGCACCGTTTGGGAAGCCCTGTTGTGACATATTGGCCTAAATTAAGTATGGGCAACCTTTAATATGTTGTGGGCCAAACTTTAGTGTGCAAATATATTTGCGCGCCGCGTTTAAAAACTAGGTGCATTTTAAAGTAGTGTTTTGAACTAGTGTTTATAATTTTAGCGATAGATATCAGATATGAAATTTCAAAATGTCTCGCGGGCTGGATCAAATCTTACAGGGGGCCGGTGGTTGCCCACATATGGCCTAAATAATAGAATCTCATTATAGTTTCGTAAGAATAATCAAGAAAAAGGTAACAGGGAGGTCAAATAGTTTATCGACTTAAAAAAATAATTGTAAATACGTTGACTGGAAGACTTCAATGAGTACATTGTTAGATATTCCCTGCCAAGGAATATCCATTACTTAATTTTTGAGGAATGTTTCCGAAATATAGACAAGTGTACCTAGCGGCATCTATTTATTATTTAATTACTTCATAGAATATTACAACGATCAAAAGTGTTTTAATAGATTCCAATGAATTCAAATTTCGAGAAAATTCGGAATAGCATTTTTATATTATGTTCTTATTTTTGTTGTATTTCTTTTTCTACTTTACTATAACTAGTCTATTACTAGATGGCGTTATGGGTAAATTTAATGTCGTTTTTAGAAACATGAATAGAGTCACTGAAGTACATATTACTTTAATAGAAGAGGGTATTTTTATTTCTTTCTCTTCAGTAATATTATACCATATACAAAAAAAATTGAAATAAAAAGAGTTCTTGTTGGAATCTTCAATGCGACTCGCACTTGGTCAGTTTCTTTAAAAGGTAAATGGTAAGTGGAAATTGTCATTAATTGTTTTATCGGACTGTATTGTAAATAACTGTCGAAATATTAGCCAGCCTTTCTTTTTCGTTTTCTTTATTACTATATAGACAATGAACCAAAAGAAAATATTTACATCTCTTTGCTTTAGCAAACGGAGCGAAAAAAATCTCTTGTGGCTTCACAAGTTTCTGAAATAACGTAAACGAAAACGTAGCCATGTCGTTATGCACATCACGAAATCGCTCAGAATAACAATGACAACAAAAACAATTCTGACACCTCACACGTGCTGTCGGTTCTCCAAGTCGCACGGTAGATTAGCCGGAGCGCCCTCTACCGCGCGGACATGCTGCCGGATGCTTTATTGGAGATTATTGCGTGAACGAATATGGAAGCGGGACGGATGCGGTGACGTGGCCTGGCGGGCGGGGTGTCAGGGGGACGGACGGCGGGCGCGACTGTAAAACTTCTTTTTTGGCCACGGCACCGGCGGCGCTGGCGGCGAGTGCGGGATTCCGACGCCCCGTATCGGACCTGTCCGCGTGGACTCCGGCAGTTTGCCGAGCGTTGACCGCGACCGCAACGCCGCAGGGCCCGGCCGCCGCTCGTCGGCCCACATCTATCTCCTTACCGAACGCACTAATTTAATCGATTCCACGACCGACAGCCAAAAAGGCCGGTTAAATTCGAGGTCGAATGAATCGCATAGCAAATGTGTAACGGTATTGCATTTAATTACGGAATTAATGACACAACCGACATCTGTGATTAGGGAATTACACATGACAATGAATATGCCTAGGTACAATGTGTATCTAGTAGAGAAGGGACAGTTTCAATCGTCGATGATTTTAGCTCTAGCAAATTAGTACATATATGGACTTCAGAAAGAAACAAAACAATCGCTTGGAATAGTAAAAAAACATTTACATTCCAATTTATACAATTAGCACTAATTAAGAAACTTGCATTCACATAATTCGTTCGATAATTCGATTCTGTAATTCATAATGTAACATCCATATATGCCGCCCTAAGGCTATATGACATTTACAACATACAATCAATACAACTTTGTTCCGAGATTAATTTTTATACTTGTTGAGCAAGCGTGCGCTCGCTTAAAGCAAACAAACCAACGTTAATCTTTCGGTTTGATTTAATTATCTCCAACGACAAGATCAATTTACCTTACACATGTAATTTTAACTTTGTCCTCAATTTTTAATTACGTAAATCTTTCTGTTTTTGAAATGCGAAAAAAGACCACAAACCAGTAACAAAAGCAATTCCTTGTAAAATCTCAAAGTTTTTATAACAGTGGACCAAAAACGGCCATTTTAATTTATATATATATACGTGTATATTAAGTATCTTGTATTTTCCTATTATGACTTTGCGATTTTATCTTGTGATCACCTTAACAACAATGAACGTTACGAAACGCGATATGTTGCGGAACAGGGATGGACCATGGACGCGTCATTAGCGCGCGCGCGTCGTTCATTGATGCGCGGGCGCGGGCGTTGCGACGCCGGCTGCGAGGACGAACGGCGCGGCGCGGGGCGGAGGGGGCGCGTGGCCGTGGCGAAGCAATGACCGAGCCAGGAGTCGTTTTTACGAGAAACGCGGGCCGTCGTACTACAGTGGTACTCTCCCCGCTCGCTCGTACTACATGGCCCGCTGTGCGGCGCGGGCGGCGCGGCGGCGATGCGCGCTTCCGACCGTTACAAAAATGAAGTGCGTCGCATTCCGTAGTCGGTGCGTCATCCCGCTTACTCTCTAGCGTTGTGAACGCTGGTCGTCTCCGGTGGCGCTCGCGCCGCACCCTCCCCACGGTTTAACTTTGTACTGACGTCCTGCGGGTGGCGTCCTGCGGTATGGGCCGCGACACTCGCGATGCAGCGCGCCCCGTTCATTTCATAGTTGCGTAGTCATCCATGAAATCGAGGCCAGACGGTTTATGACTCGTAACACGACGGGGAAAACAAAGCACCGACAGTAAGTAAAAAGGACTGTTGTAAAATTGATGTTCAGTTTTGTCTAATCTAATCCTCTGTTGCAATTAAATGTAATACAAATCCAATAATAATAGTAATACGTTAGAAAAAATACAAACATTTTTCTTATATAATAAAGTCATTGATTGATTACCATAAAAAAAAAACTAGATGTAAAACAAATTTGAATATAATACTGTGTTAATTTGTTTGGAATATCTACTTCATACAAAATAAACAAGCTGGTTTAACATTTTTGTATTCTTCATCATAATATACATACTATATTATGATGTTTCCTTTATATCATTTGAAAATGGCATTACGTATTATAATTTTACGTATTATAGTATTCGCGGTTAAAATTTGTGCGAAGCCAAGATAAATGCTAATATCAACATAAATAAAAACTTGAACTACATACTCTCGGATAGTGCAGCATTCTATGTGTGAAACAATTTTAATACTTTATATTTGGTCAGGGAAAAAGTTATTTTTTGTGTTTTATTACTAAAAAGTTGCAGGAAAATCTATTAGGTTATGGTGTTTGTATCTGGCTAGTCGTTATATTATTAAATAGATGACATTAAAAAAAAATAAAAAGTAAAAACGGTGTCCCATCATTTTTTTATTATTTTTCTGGCTACTAAAATGTGCGAATTTAACGTAGAAATTCGATACAATTTAAAGTTTTGTTACAAAAAAAAAATGCGACACAAGCTGCGAAAAAAATTATGACGTTTATGAACCTAATGCAGTGTCGGTGACAGTAGCATAAAACTGGTTCAAGCGTTTTTAGTCCGGTAACTTTGATTTCAAAAATGAACCTCTGTTCGACCTGTTATGGACAAAGCCGATGATATTGAGAAAAAAGTAGAGCAAGATCGGCACATTAGTACTTACGACATAGCTGAAGAGCTGTGTATTGTTTACGCGACAGTTTTGATTGATTTGAAAAAAGCTGGATCTCCAAAAAATCTCAATACTTGAATCTCACATGAGCTCACTGAAAGAAATCTAATGAATCGTGAACTCATTTGCAATTCTCTTTTGAAACGTAATGAAACCGACCGTTGTTGAAAATATTGATAACGTGATAAAAAATGTATTACCTTCGACAAGAAAGTGCAAAAAAGATCATGGTCAAAAGAAAGCAAATTCTACAGATTATAGGAAATCCGAATTAACTCGCAATAAGTTGATGCTATGTGTATGATGGGAGTGGAAGGGTATTATGTATTATGAGCTTTTATTGCCTGGTAAAATGATTATTTAGAAATCCTACTGAAAATGTCTGATGAGACTCAAGCAAGACGTAAAGAAAAAATGGCCGGAATTCATCAACAGAAAGGGTGTAGTTTTTCATCATGATAATGCCAGATCACACACATATTTAGCCATTCAGCAAATATTGAAGAAGTTGGTTTGGGAACAGACACTTTTACTACTCGTAAGAACTAGTAAAGATGCATTCAGTTTATTTTCCGTTTACGCTCTCCTTTCAATACGATGTTTATCATCATTTATAAAAACTACCCAAGTATGCAAATCATTTATATTTTTCAATTGATCTTCAATACATATATCACATTTAATTATACTTTCGCTTTTTTCAAACACCATGACCTTAGTCTTGCTAATATTAACTTCCATACTTCTTTTCTTAGCAGAATCATTCATTTTAGTAGCTATCGCTTGCAACTCGTACGCCGAAGGTGCAAGGATTACTAGTTTGTCTGCATACAGGAATCCTTTGACAGACAACTTGTCCTTTCTAAGTCCACACTTATACTCTTTCAAATCATACAGACAGCTATTCATAAATACGATGAATATCTACAGTGGGGCTACACATCCCTGTTTGACACCTCTCCGGATGTCGAACCAGTCAATGTATGCGCCACTTATTCTGACGCAGGCACTGGTGTCTTTGTACTGAGATTGCAATGCACTTAACAATCTTTTAAAGTATTATAGGTACAAAATGTTGTATTAATTGTTCATAAAAGTATATAAGAAAGCCAATGAAAAGAAAATAATATTATAATGAAATCCAATATGAAATCTATTTAAGGGAACGTAAGATATTATAAATACAAAATATATTATTCTCCGTTCTGGTTTGGGTCCAGTGAATAGGTCAGTAATAAATTGCAATTTAAATTCTAATTTTCATTCACGCACTGGGCCAATGTAGAGGTTTATGGTCTTCAACCCGAAATAAAAACAAAAGTGTAGCTCTGCTCTTCGAAAATGGGTTTTAGACGATTAAATCTACCATAATAAAACAAATTTATTAAACACAAATATTTATTCGACAAAATTTGTTTCTAAAAATAGGACAAAGGTTTTGGTTTTAAAATTGTGATATGTAGTATTATAAAAATATTTATCATTAATTGCTAATACGACTGCAAAATCATTATTGAATTCTAACTTATCTTCGTTAATTGCTTAAATGTTAAATTGACCATTTAAATTCCTGTACCATTATTGTTTGTTATCTTGTATTTTTAGAGCGAATGGCGATGTTATCATCATCATTTAAATTACGGGACTTGTGTAATTTTTCGTTATATCTGATTACAGGCAACGATAAGATATTCAAAAAAATAACAACAGTTGTAAAATTAATATCGGTTTACAGAAATATTTAAACGTGTAAGTGTTACTTTTCACCTACAGAATTGTGAAAGGGCAGTTGCAATTCCGTTTTGAGATCTCATGTATATTTATGTACAAAACCGTATGGAAAACCATTAAATTTCATATTTCTCATAGCGGCGTTTTGATTTTATAATATGACATTAAAAAAGAGGCTGTAGCTAAATTATGTTTCATCATAAAATTTAAACATCATAATTAAATATAAAAATAAATACAGCTACTTTATGAATAAAGAAAAACTCATTTTGATTGTACATGTAAAATATATGTTTGTATTTATTATATAGAAAATGTGTTTTCTGTTGATGATACACATTCTTATGTCTTCACGTGGTTATTTTCTCAATTCTTTCCGACATGGTATGAGCGGAGCAGGTGCGTTTAGATCTATCAAAACATTGATTTGACGCACGATTCGCGCTTTATCGCAACGCTGACGACGGTTACGGAGGAGCCCTTATCTTATCACAGGTTGATATCTAGTTTGTTTTCTGTTGCAAAATCGAACGCTTTCATGTGTTGATTGATGGCGCCGCGAGTTAGAGATTTTTAGCTGAAGTGGGTAGAGGAAGAATCATGCAATTTGTTGACGTGATGTTTGTAAGGTTGCCAACTTTTATCAGAAGAAATAGAGTATATCTAATTTCAAAGGAGGTAAATAGAGAGTATCGACTTATAAAAAAGAGTATTATTTGTTTAAATTTTCGCAAAGATGTATTTTATGGTACTTTTAGCGGCACATAACAACACAGAAAAAACACGAGTATTATACCATACTCTATTAGTGTTATAAATTCTATAATCTATAATGATATATAAATGATATAGAGTGTAGTACTCTATTTTAGAGTAAGGCTGGCAACCCTAGATGTTGATGACCTCGGCGTGGTGTTGCGAATGTTTCTTTTTCCCTCGAAGAATAGCGATAAACATAGAGGCTTTTTAAAACACATCAATATGAAAAAAAAACTTCTTTTATGGGAATAATTTCATGTTTGTCTTGTATACAGTAACAACTGTCTATGATAAACCTTAATATGTATTAGGCTGTCATGAAGGACTTGAGGTTCCAACCTCTACAAAAAAAAAAGATTGTGGGAGGGTGTTATACCTCTGCGATAGAGTAACAAAAAAGTGATACAACAGTCTGTTTATTCTCTTAAATCGGTGTTTATTTTCATTTTTATTATATTAACGGTTCCGTACATGAGAATGAAAAAAATGTGTGCCTTAGAAGGTCATTCGTTTATCTATTTGTCCGTCTGTCATAGTTAACTTCAAATCTACTTGACCGATTAAGTAGAAACGTTAGTAAACATATGAATTTATGTGATCTCAATACGGATGCGTAGCGGAAGTAAATAAATTTTGGTTATTGGCATCACTTTTGGAGGGCAAAATATAAAATAAACAAAAATTGCAAATCATACCGTGTGACATTTCAATAAAAATCATAATAAATATCGCGTAAAATATCTTGTGAGTGTTCAAAATAAATATTTTCTTATTACATAATTTTAAAATAAATAGTTTTTTTAAGAACATATATAAAAAAAAAACTATTCCCCCTTGTGTCTAAATCTATTCAGCCTAAAATTTTGAATAAAATATAAAAAAATAGTTCTTTATTTATAGGTTATAGGAAAATCTATAAGATATCTATGGTTTTAGAATAAAATAGTAAATATTTCAATATTATGCGTAGATTTGCAGTTATTTTAGATAACGCAAATCAATTTGGATCAGATTCAAATAAACACAGAACATAACACAAAGTACTCAA
>BGZK01004682.1:0-12164 GCA_005406025.1 Eumeta japonica | reverse complement strand
TCAAACAAAGCATAGTAAAGGAAAATTAACATTTAATTGCACTGTTTTATACATTAACGTTATCGAAATCACTAAAAGTCCTGATGTGAAGTAGAATTTGTTTGTTTATTTATATTTATACATTACATGGTTGTAATGCAAATGTGAACTATGACCAGCCTCATAATGATTTCAAAAATTATCTTTTGCTTAGTTTTATTTTAGTGATTAGTTACCATGATAAAGAATCTAAACATATTAAAGCTAACTAAAATAATCAAACGATAATCAATCATTATCTGGGATTATTTGTGGTTCTTCTTGATTATTTTAATATAAATTTGTTTATTATTTTTGGTCAAAACAACCTATATAAGAAATTTTCAGTGCAGCTTCTCAGCTTGTAGTAATAAATTTGAAATAAAAGTGTATCTAACAGCAAATAATAATTTTTGTATGTTGATTTAGTTTAAATTTAATTCGTTTTAGTATTAAATATTTTTCAACTATTCAAACTTTTATATATATTACAATTTTTTGGGCTTAAATTAAAAAAATACACAATGAAAAACATATGTATATGCAGAAGAATTAAAAGTATTCTATTTTAAAGTATGTAATCAGATTACATTTTGTTTTTCTTTTAAATATTTTGGTTGGTATAAAACTATTCTAATTGTATTTTTGAATGTATTTGGGTTAAAAAATTATCAATTTGATAATTGATACTAATATTATAATTATTACTAATCGTAATTATTACCTACCAATATTTATTAGTAATCAAAATAATTACTGATTTACCTTGATTTTGTTTTAATGTTAAAATATTTACTGAAATACGATCATTTTCAGATTTCCATGAATAATCAAAATTATTTCAGATTACTTATGTATTATGGATTTTAATTATTAGCTAGGCACAGATGTACTTTCTCCTAAACACAACAATTGAGGCACATTAATAGAAAGTTAAATCGATTTGGAAAATCAAACACTATTGAAACTCTTGACATTAAAACAAGAGCATGAAAAAACAAGACAAATTCAACAATACTAAGAAAAGCAAGTAATTTTTTCTATGACCTGAATCAAGAAAATAGTTCGCTATAAATTTTGTGGTTCTTTTGGCAGTTTGGTTTGTATCCAATTGGCTGATTAAAAGCTTTAAAAAGTTTACTTAAAAAAGTAGCACCAATTTCAGAATTTTAACGATGAGTTCCATATTAAATGGCTTGTATTAAATATGCATAATAAAATACAATTTTTAAAAATTAAAAACTAACTAATATAATATTTTAAACTAATTTTAAAGAACGTAAAATGGTTATATGTACGTGATTTTACTTGTTAATTCTTTGCAAAATTAAAATACTTTTGGTGACTGTCAAGACTTTTGGAAAGCTGAATCTGGCAAGCCCAATATACATGTACTCACAAAATAACTATAAATTTTAGAACTTCCTCCCTTACCTTCCCACTGTTCAATTTTCTCTCTTTTACTAATTGCTGCTGCCATTGCTTAGCGTCGGTTTATTTAGAAAATTAAAGTTGTTTAATTGTTAAGTATTTAAACACAACTGACACAAGTTTACTTTTATTTATTTACTGAATATATTTGTTAATTAACAAGTGTGTTGTACGAACCAGCCAAATAACTTTTAATTTGAGTGTAATTTTTCGCAATAAGTAAACTTATTTGTACGCCAAATGAGAAAACTTGCGTGAAAGCTCTCTCCTCAAGCTCTCTCTCTCTATCTCTCTCAAATTCACTTTTGTAATAAAGGTGTATTGGAGCACTTTTTCGAAAATTAAATAATTTTTGGTTCGCATTCGTTCGTTATGGAAATTGTTGTTCTTAACAATCATTTATTTACATAAGATTTTGTATTTGGTTATTATTGTCATTGACATTATTAATGCTTTATGTTTATCTTAATCCAATAATTCATTTTAATTAATAGTAGTTGACAATAAAAGTAAATGATTTTTATATAATGAAATGTATTATTTTAGGTTGAAATACCTAATTTTTTACCCTAGTCTTTCCAGCATGTCTATATACGCCGACATTTCGCTGATGCCATTCAGCATCAAATAAAATACTGTAATAATTAATTGGTTTATGAATTTTGTGATTGATTCTAATTTAGGTAAAACAAGTAGAAAGCTATATTTGGCTGGGCCGAATCTTAAATAAAAGCAAATAATTTTTTGCCAAAAATGGTTTTAATTCGTTTATGTCTCTAAATACTTGAAAATCGTTTTTTAATCCGCATTTTGCACTTTCCACCAATAATTGTTTTTGTTTGCGTACAGGCCAATTCCTCAAAATATAGGCTTTCGCTATATCTCGGTTATATGGACCGGGTTATGCAGATATCCATATTTTACCGCCATAGGTTTAATTCGATATGAACAAAAGTCCGATTTCGGCAAAAATCGGATTTAACTATATCTCGGCTATATATAGACCGATGTCAAACAATTTGTTGTTTTGCTTTCAAATATCAATTTATCACTACCGCAGGTCAATCTCGGTTCAAAAAAGTAAAATTATTTCTGAAATCGGTTTCCACTACTTTTCGACTGTATACATATGGATCGATGCAAAAAAATTTGTTTTTCTGTTTGCTTTCAGACTTGTGGGTCCGTTTCGATCCAAAAAAATGGTATTGTTCCCTTTAAAGTCCAATTTCTTGAGAAATTTGTTTTTTGTAAATCTCGGCTATATATGGACCGCATACATGCTTGCATACATCTATATTTGTATATAACAGGTTCATATCGGTTCTAAAAATAGTTCAGGTTTACCAAAAAGCCACATTTTATGAAAAATCGGCTTTCGATATATCCCGGCTATATATGGACCGATGTCAAAACAAATTTTTATGCTTAAAAAATCTATATTTTACTACCGTAGGCCTATATGTGAATCAAAAAGAAATTGGTTTTGCTATATATCGGCTATATATGGACCGATCTTCAAAAAATTTTTACTTTCGGACATCTATATTTGCCTATTTCAAGACAATTTTCGGTATCGAAAAGTGTTCAGTTTTACCAAAAAGTCCAATTTCTTGAGAAATCGGTTTTCGCTATATCCCGGCTATATATGGGCCGATGTAAAAAATTTTTTTTTGCTTAAAAGAATCTATAATTTATTAACATAGACCCATTTCTGAATTAAAAAGTTGAATTTCTTGAGAAATCGGTTTTAACTATATCCCAACTATACATAGACCGATGTCCAAAAAATTATTTTTGCTTTTAGATATCTATTTTTACGACTACATGATCATTTGGATATTAGAATGTGTTCTAGTTCACCTAAAAGTCAATTCCTTGAGATATCGGGTTTCACTATATCGCGGCTTTGTATAGACCGATGTCCAAACAAAATTTTTTTGTTTACTTCTAAACAGCCATAGCTTACTATTATATATATGTTTTCCTAGCGCAAAAAAGCGTTTTACTTTAGTTTACTAAAAGCCCGCCTTCTTGAAAAAGGTTAGCTATATCTCGGCTATATATAAACCGATGTCCAAAAAAATCATATTTTGGTTACAGATATCTATTTCTGACTACATTCCCACTTTTTGTGTAAGAAAGTGTTCAATTTCTTTACATATATGTTTCGCTATATCTCGGCTATATATAGACCGATGTCCAAAAAATTTTTTTTACTTTAGAACGGCGGTAGTTCACTACCATATGTGTTTCTTAGCACAAAAAGGTTCATAAAACCCCGATTTTTTTCGAAATCGGTTTCGCTATATTCGGCTATATGTGGATCGATGTCGAAAAAAACATTTTTTTTGTCACTAATGACTAAGTCAAATCCGAATATTTACTTTAAATCAAAAATTTTTCAAAATTTTCATACAAAATGCAAATTTTTCCGAGGTACCTCCGGTGTTTCGGATATATCTCAGCTATTCGTGAACCGATTTTGCTGAATTTCAATAGCAGCCTGTCCGCTGACTTTTATGGTTTTCTCAGAAACGGTATTTCAACTTACTACAAACAGACATGCAGATAGACGGACATCGCTCGAATAACTTTTCTATTAACGCTGATCAAGAATATATGTATATACTTTATAGGGTCGGAAATAAATATTGAAAAACTTTCAAACGGAATCACAAACTTATATATACTCTTACACAGTATGTGAAGGGTATAAAAATGTGTACTCTATTGCTATTCTTGTGATAACATTTAACCGAAATGGAGATTTTAGCGATAATAAGTACTTGCCGACAAGATGCTTCGCTATATTTGGTGTGTGGATTTCTAATGATAAAAGTAATTAGGGGAAAACGGTTAGAGCCACACCCTTTTTCCAAAATAATGGTAAAACGTACGTCATGGCATCCTAATTTTATTAAAATCTTTACCGGACTTTAATGTAAAAAGTAAGATTTACGGGGAATGGGCAGGCCACAAATCCATCTTCTCCCACACCAGAAATTTGTCAGCAAAAATACTTTTAAAAAACTAGCTTCGTCAAATTTTGCAGGCTTCTACTGACAAAAAATTTGGAAAAAGTGTTAACGACGTAAAAGTTTTCTCTAAGTCAGAAGAAATTTCTCAGCTCCGCAATTCAATGGAACGTTATTAAGACAAATAAAACCATTTTTAACACTGAATTAGCTTCTCTTTCCGCCGTATTATAATTTCTCAATATTTTATTGAGTTATAACAACCTCTGAATTATAAGATCTATTTCCCTAACTCTTTTTGCTGATCTTGCAGGAAAAATTTTAAACAAAAGTGATACCCGCATTCTTACAAACCTTAACCCCATATGCACTAATTGCCTTTTGTTTTAGTAATTGTACTAGTAGCTTTTAACAATTGGCCTTAATCTGCTGAAGGGCAGTTATTTGTTTTACTAAATTTACATCAAAATCTGTTGTATAAAATCAAGACTAGATGCTATTTTTAGTTGGTTGTATTATAGTTCATATATAAAATACATAAAAGTAGTAACATAAAAGCAACAATTTGCCATACTGCTATCAGTGATGCAGGGCGAGTTCAGTTTGATCATGAGAATAAAGCTGCTAAAAATTTATTTCATTATTCATGTTTGATAAGAGTTTATTTTATTACTTCCAAGTATTGAGTTATTTTATTTTGCGCATTGGATGTTGTTTAATTTTATCTTGGTTGAATATTACCTTTTTTTTTTTTCGATCGTATCAAAAAGTTTTATAAAAGCAAAAACTAGTTTTCAGCTAAATAAATATAATGAGACTGGTAAAAAGAAACATCTGAAAAACATATGTAAATAAATATATTTGACGTAAGTTACTAAAAAAATAGGTCATATGCAAGTGTTAAACTGAAAAACTAATAAAACGCGTTGTTAGCGGTTAAGCGTTTTAAGCACTTTAACTTTCAACGCGTTCTTAACTTTTTTGAATTAAGACCACATGCAGTGTTGTCAGAACTTTTAATGACAAAATTTGCAAAAATGAACAGTTTTTTACGTGAAAATCTGTGAAATCGGCATTTAATTTTAAAAAACTTGCAAAAAATCTGAAAACAACTTTTTTATAATTTTTTTTACTGTCTTTAAACAAATTAGCAATTTTTTAACAAAAATTTTCATACCTTAGTGTTCATACATACAAACATATTTTTATCATTTTTTATCAAATATCCCCTAAGTTTTTCTCGAGCACTTTTTACGATTAAAAACTGACTAATCCCTTGCGAGATTAAAAAAAGACTCGAATTTGATTCGTGCTTATACTTAAAAAGTAATTTATTGAAAATACAATACCACTAAAAATTATTTGAAAAAGTCTATAAAATTATTCAAATATATGAGTCATAAAGAAGCAGCAGCTGATCAGAAAAGTGGATGATAAAAGGCTCCTCAAGAAGAGTGGCGGAGAGGGTAACATTTTCTCAATTCATACATAGATACATTATTTATATCACAAAATCATTCAGTTTCCTTTATAAATATGTGATGACATTAGTTTTATTAAATTTGGGGACAAAAATGTATCAAAAGAATGGGAGTTAGCGTTCAACAATTTTTTGCAAACAAAACACCTACTAGTGATTAATTTTCGAAACGATTCCGAACATTTGTTTTATTGAAGATCATATGACTGAAAATTTCTTCAATGTTTGATGACAAATTTGGCCATAATACGCGAGTAAGTGCGGAAAAAGGCCACTAATGCAAATTAACGCTGTCGTCTGTCTAGAGTATAAGACATTTTGTTCATTCCGTTTTTTTTTACCATCGCAACTTAAACAACATCATATCAACTCATAATTATTAATATTATAAAGTATACTCACAGCTACATGACCAAACTGTAATTCAAATAACTATAATTTTGAAAATAAAATTATTAAATATTGCCACGACTCAAATATATTCTAATCATCGCTACTCATCTAAGGCTACTATTAGCCAACTTCTCCAAAACTAAATTAAAAGAAGTTATATGCGCACTTATCTTTTTGCTTTAACTCTATCTCTAGACTACGAATATAATTTATTCATTCCGAGTAAATTATATTAATAATTTGGTTAGAATTTTAAATCCTAAGACTTTGCTTGTTAGCAATAATTTAGTTTTTCAAAATGTATATCAGTATTTACTTTGTATGAAATAAATTTTATAATTGAATTAACCATCAGCTGGACAAAAATCAAATTTAATTAACTTTATTTAATTATTGCCATGAGTAAAATGTGCTTAATGAAGTTAATACAAATAAAAATAAGCAGTTTAGCGTTTGACAGGAAACGGGAGAATTAAAAGAAGTCATTCTTTATGGGAGAACTATCTGTTATTGTAAGTATTTTTAGATTTTTCATTATGATTATGAAGAAATAATCGTACCACAGATTCTACGCAAGAACTGACAAAATAACCTGAATTAAAAAAAGGCGAGAATTTAAAATTTGTTAATTTTGCTTAATTGTTTCTTGTGTCTAGTTTGTTTAAAAAATGTTAACAAAATGCATTTTCACTTAAAAACTAATGATCAAATATAAGATAAATACAAAACCAACATTTTCAGCAGCAGCAGTTTCGATGCATCATTTTCATTTGGTTATTCATTGTTGGAAGTAATCCCTTATTGAAATACAGACTCAGTTCTCACAAATCAAGAAGATGCGAGAAATACTAAAACTAGGAACTGATGTGCAACATTTTTTGCAGCTGTTCCACCGGCCTTGAGTTCAGGCTCGTACTAAATGCACTTATTTCTGTATCGGCGTTTAAGTCACCCAACCTTGTCAAACTTTTGCTGATCGTGGGCCAACTTGATTAAATTGTATAACAAACGTTAATAATTCAGTGTGAAAGCACCGAATTAAGGTTTGATATTATATCGTAGTAGTAACACCGTTTTATTTTAATTAATGATTTACGTAAGTATGAAATTAAATAAATAGTACTTGTATAATTATATAAAAAAAAAATTAAAAAAAATAATAAAACACTTGATAAAAAATATTGTGAGATATGTGTACGCATGTACAAATATAAATGTTTCTATTTTTTTTTTGTACTTTTTGGAAAACATTTTTAGATATAAATAGTCTGATTTGAAAACATTTCATAACAGTGTTAGTCAAGATTTCAATTCAAAACCCTATCAAGATGAAATTCTTCAGTTGTCTTTTCGTTTTTGCCGTTTTAATAGCAGTAATTGGACAAATTGCCGCAGCATCAATATCTCAGGATGTTTTGGATGCAATTTTTGTAAGTATAAAGGACCTTGTGCATAATAACAAAAGTTGATTTATATGTTATATTAAATTGACATTGAACCCCAATTAATTATACCTTTATAAACAAAATCTCGTAAAATACCGATAAAATTTTTTAATATAATCGAGATTTTAAGTGTTTCTTCAACTTTTTGTGATGGAATTAAGAATGAAGACTTTCTAAAATGTTTTCTTTGCCTTCGTCACGAATAATTGAAAAAGTTGTATAATAAAAATGTATAAATATTAGTTGCTCTATGGAGATTTGCACTCAGTTTTTGACATGCATATACTCGTATATGTTTGTTTGTTACTTGTCATGCCAAATATCCGTATTTCGAACTATCAAAACATTTTTAATGCAACTGATTCACTAGTGCACTCTTTCCAAAGGATAAAATAATTTGACAAATCGATTCATATTTGTTGTATGCCATTTAGCAGTCATTACATTGAATGAACAACACCCATCAGATTTCAACAATTTTTTATCTCTTAAAATGTGTGTGTTGTTGACCTTTATTACATAATATTTATTTCTAAAATAGATTTGGCTTAAGGTCCTTTCAATAAATAATTTTACATAAATTTATGTTGATATATGTATATATATACATATATTACTTCACTTATCTTTTTTCTCCTCTTAGAAGTCCGATTTCATAAGGAACTAGTTTTCGCTATATATCGGCTATATGTGGACCGAAGTAGAGAATAATTTTGTTCTTACTTTCTGGCTTTAAACTCTAGACATTAATGAAATGTTCCATTGGCTCTAAAAATTCAAAATATTTTAGCATACATATGTATATGAGGTTTTGTTTTGGAGGTTGTTTTAATTCTTTCTTTTCCCCTGGTACGATTTTGCCCATTTCCGAACTCAACATGTACCATTTTTGCACCTGTCCGTACGCATACCTCTCTTACTAATAAACGGTACATTTTCTATGAAATACAATAACAATTTCTTGTGACTTTTGAAACGTTACTTTTGGTTTTGATGTAAACACTCACTTCTCTGAATTTTTGAGGGAGCAATATTTATTTATTTACTTAATTATACTTTACAAAGTAAATTTACAAAGTATATATGCACCTAATATGAGCCGAGTAACTGAGACCATATGCCCAAGATGGTATTAAGAGAATATTTGTTGGTTTCTGTGACTGACTGTTCACGACCTATGCCTTCACATAGGAAGTGGCAGCAACGTGGCTGACAATGAAATTCCTAAAAATAACCTCTAACGATACAGTTAATTGAGACCAATCAATCAACCAGTGCGAGTGCGACGCAAAACTATCGAAGGCCATACAACAAAAACAAGCCTGACCGCACTTAAGAAATAATTACGATGACGCGAAATGCTTGACATTATGCTCGAATACCTGTGCTCACATACATATTTCATAATGAAATATAATTTTGACAAAGCGTTGTGCCTTCAAAATATATTTACAAATGATAGAGTAATATTGAAATAAATATTTATTGCAAATTAGCTTCATTTGATACGCATATGTATGTATATATGTGCATAAGAACAAAACATGTTTGTTTGTTTACTTTGTTGTGTAAACTTTTAAAAAAGAATTATGTTTTCATTTTATAACAGGGTCCTGAAGAGAAAAAATGCGTAGAACTTGGTGAAAGCTGCTCTTCCAATGACGAATGCTGCTCCAAATTTTGCCTCGAGGATAAGATGTGCGTTAAGGTCGACTAATTCTAAAGTTTATAAAGTATAAAGTTTATAAAAAAATAACATTTCATTCAATCATAATTAAGATATTGAAGCTTATGTCATTTACCCTCCTTAAGGAATATTAATGTGACGATATATTTTGTTGTTAACCTTTCTTTTTTTAATAAAAATAAATAAACAATTAAACATTTCAACAACAATCTTTTGATTGGCCCATACCTTTTGTATGGAGCATACCGAAATAACGAGGCGACAGCGCTTTGCAATTGGAAAATCCGACTTTGACAGCACGTTTTTTAGACATATATATATATATATATATATATATATATATATATATATATATATACTCTTTGTGTTTTCCTTGTTGATTTATGATGTAAACGAAACGGTTTTATGTAACGTTGCCACTTTTGTTTAGGTATGGCATTTCAGTAAGGCTCAGCGGAAAAAAATGTTCCGCTTTCCGTTCTTGCTTAGGAATGACTGTTACCGAGTATTATTTTGCGTTGCAGAGTGCGCACAATCTCAGAAATTATTTTTCTTATGTGATAAAATTGCTGTTGGTGGCTATGTGTGGAAAAATCCCCCTTCAGGAATAAATTATTTGTTGAATCTTTGTTTTCTTGAAACTAGGTTTGTTAGTATCTGTATCGTCACGAGTGTGCGTGAGCGATTTAGGAATAACTTGTAACAAGCTTACTAATATAAGCCTTAAGCTTGGAAAAGTGTAGTGAATACAATTGGAAAAATTGTTTAATAATGAAAACTGAACCCTTGCGATAATATTACTTGTCTATAATATACAGCAAGCTAAAAAGACATAGAAGGGCATATTTAAAACAGTTTTTACTATTATAGTAATTTATTAGTTTTTTAATTTTTCACTCTTAAAAACACTTTAAATATACTTCACTTGTCGAACAAAACACAAAGAATGAAAACTTTAACTAATAATACAAAATTCAGGCACGCGTCAAATAACGGTACATCATTATCAAAAACACTTACAAAACTGTAGGAGAATAAGTCATTTGCAAACATTCTTGGTAAACTGTTATCTAAACTAATTGTATAACAAATAATGTTGTAAAAGGTGTTGTCATGTAAAGCATTTTCAAAGCTTATAAAAAGTATGCTTATAAAAAGTTGTATGAAATCTCTTATGATAAGCTTATTCTACAATTCATTTAAATTTTGCTTGCGAAATGGTTTGTTTGTTGACGGTCCATGTGCCACGGTGCGCACCGAAAACTCTTTGTTGTAGCGAAGACATCTACCAAAGAAAGTGATTTATTATGAAAATAAATGATGGCAGATGTTTTAGCTGTTAAATCAAGCCCACGCTGGCTGAGTGCAATCGTAGCTTTACTTGTATTTTTTGAAGAGAATTGGTTGCATTAAATCCATATACGTACTTATATGATAACTGTATATAATTTGAAACTGAAAGATTTGAAACTTTTTAATTAATTCGTTCTTTTAAACACATATACTGAAAAATTTTGAAAGTAGCAGATTTTTTATTTTTCTTTATTCTCGTTTACAATTTAAATATTCTTGTTGTTTTTTCTATCAAAGTAATTACATCACGGCTAAGAAAAGTAACAAACGATTTTTTTAACAAGAATGAGAACAGATAAGACTTCAAAATCATTGCAACATAACATAGAGTATACACATACAAGCGTACGTTGGAATACACTTACATTTTTATATTTGCATCTTCCTTGCAACCAAATTTGCTTGTGAGTGTTCAGTACTGGCCACAAGTATAGCAACTATTATGGAAACAGTCTTACCGACTTTGTGTTTTATAATTGCCTTTAACATAAATATAAATTTGTAGCTCTTTATAAAGAGGGCTTTTGCTTTTTTTTGCCTATTTTTTAGTTTTTGATAAAAACTTTTTCATTCTATGAATTTACTTTGAATATATCTTCACATTCTTTATCAACAAAAATCATTTTTTTAGCATTCGTTTTATAGAAATTCGAAACGTTTTTTTTTTAATTTTATGAAGATGCGAATTCTATCGGAAATAAAAAATGTCGTTTGAAAAATGCGTCTCTCAAATCTGATTTAACTTACATTAAAGATAATGCCGAGCAGTATTTGCGGAAGTATTAATACAGTGGAAACTCTAAATATTAAAAATAGTTATTATAGTTATCTGTAATAAAAAAATAAGAAATAGTGCGAGAACGTGTATTTTTAATATATTCCACCGATTTATGTAATAATCGAAGATCATCTTTATTCGATAAATTTAAAAATCATATGATGATTATGTGTAATAAGGATTTGTTTTAACAATCTTTTAATGCATGTGGTTTGACATTTTTTCTATTATTCATATAAGAAACTTATCTTAAGATCACACACACACACACACACACACACAAGTAAAATGTGGTAAACAAAACAAAATTTTTTTATTACGAATTATAAGTTGTATTTAGTAAGTAATTATGATTTATAAGAGCTAAACAGGATTACAAAATATCGAGAGGACCAAATCTTTGGAAATCTATCAAATTAACGACAGTTTTTCAATTTACCATCAGTTTATTACGAATTGTCAGTAATTGGGATTTTTCGAGATTTAACTGTAACAGAAAAAATTCATTCTTGTTTCACCTATTTTATCACCCTCAAATACCAAATATCAAAAAAGGAGCAATAACCTTCGAAAATCTTTTTTAATTTTTGTGCAACATGCACTA
>BGZK01004681.1:0-12165 GCA_005406025.1 Eumeta japonica | reverse complement strand
GAAGAGGCTCTACATGATCAAAATATTTGACATCGAGCCATAGCAATATCAATATATTTAAAGCTTTTAGTAGCTATTGCATATATACACACCATAATAATAAAGATGAGGACGTAATGTGTCCTTTAACCATTTACACAACTTTTCAAGAATGTATATATATAGAACTCAATTATAAAAATTTTAAAATAACAGAATAAAGTAAAAGATTAATGCAATGGATATCATTTTTACAAAACAAAAATTTTCCTCCATCACGTAAGCTTACGTTAGATTCCTCCTAGTCAAGAAGTTCGGGTAACTTCGTAAAGGGATATATTCTTTGACTTTTTTAAATAAAATCAATCAGCTTAAACGTTTAACACTAAGTTAACTCTTTAAATTAATTTATTTTACATATATTATTTTTACAAAATTTCAACACATACAAAATGTTTTATTTGATATTATTTCAAATTTAAAAATATTTAATTTAAAAATAAATAAAAATACATACATATGTATGTGTGTATGCAATTTTTTAGGTTAGCGACGGAAATCAATTTTGAAAGGAACCATTTAATAACGTGACCGTTATAATTTATTCATATTATTTCTGTTGGAAACAGTATTTTAATCACTTTCCATCATATTTTATGAATATTAAATTTACGTATGTATTTATATAATAGCGATTGTTTACAATTATATTGGTTTCGATTACATTTGTAAGTTTTAATTACTTTTGTTGATTATATTTAAAATCTTGGTACAAAATAACTTATTGATGGTTTAAAACCTGCAAATGTTATTAAATAATTATATATTAGACTTAATCTATGTATGCAAATTTATATAGTTATAACCAAATGAAATTTATTTATTCGCAGAAGGATAATTTTTTGTATTTTAATTCTTAAAGCCTGTAAATATAAAAAATAGTAACATTATGAATTTGGAACTGTGCACATGAAAATCGTTAATTTTGAAAACTTATTTTAAGAGCTTGTATAGCAATTGCAATTTAATATGAGGCGATTCTACTGGTAACAAAATTCGTCCAAATTCATCTACATATTTGTCATAATATTGTTCTGAAAGTACTTCGAAGCCATTGGATTTTAAGATCTTTTGTGAAAATAGGCCGGTAGCATCGGCTTTCATCAACTTAATAGAAAAATATTAATTGCTTTGCTTACCATAAACAAATAATATATTTATATATTTTGAACTTACTTCAAAATCGTATTCTCTCGCCACCTCTTCACTGTGTTTAACCAAACCCTTCGCAATGCCTTGGCCCCTATACAAATTGTCCACCGATAATATGCGTATATCAAAAGCCTTCTCCACATGAAAATGTTCAAAAATATTTTCTTTTAAATTTAATGTATATAAAAGTTGAAAAATTTTCTTGAAATTTTCATCATCATTTATCTGCAATTTTCTCTGAGAGCATTCCACATCACCAGGTTGTAAGTGCCATTCAAAACAACACCAGCAATCTTATAAAAAATTTTTTGATAGTACATACATACATATACATAAATAATTAATATCAGTTTATGTGAATTGAACCTTGTTATTTTCATCCACTGCCATTATACTCATATTATCTTCTAAAGTTTTAATGCTGTGATGTTCCAAATCGTGGTGACCTGTACCGCGGCTGCATAATTTTGCCGCTTTATTGAGTGGCTCGTCTGCAAAGTTATCCCTCAGATGACGTATAACATCTTCGTAACGATCTTCGGTAATAGGTTTAAATTCCATGTCGGTAACTTTCAAAAAAAAAAATAAATAAAGATGTATCTTTAATAATACATGCATACGTACATATGTATGCAGCATGCAGCTGCAAATTATGTACTAATGTATGTATGTATGTATAAAAAATAAAACAATTTACTTAAGTTTGTTGATGAAATCCTTTGTAACCTTTTCATTTGAGAAAATTTTTAAAACATTTTTCGCAAACATTCTCTTGATTTAAAATTATGAAATTATGAAAAAAAATGTAATGACTTAAAACAGATTTTATTTTATTTTTTTATCACAAAAACAATGTTATCATCTATTCGAATTTTGAAAGACACGTTTTTAGTTAACACCACAGTTTTTCAATGCATTTATCTTCTTTTTTTATTTTATTTTTTTCTTTTAAAATTTATACAGTTACTACCAGCCAGGTAACCAAAACGCAATTATACGCATTTGTTTAGTAAACCATGTGGAGGGAAAAACAATAGTTATTATTCGTGTCAAAGTTTTAGAGCTTTTAGAAATTCTGACATTATTTCTTACTTCGTTTTTGGTTAAGAAATGTTTTCGTTTTGTTTTGAAAAAGACATTATTGTGATGTGCCCAGTGGTAAACTTTTGCAGATCTTCGCAAAAAGCCTTGTAAAAGCCCTTGCTACACCTTCTTTCAAATTCAAATGAAAAAAGTTAAAAGGCCTGCTGAGCAAGGCAGTGTGAATGGTTTCGGGTGACTAGGACATCGTATGTAAAAAATGCACGAGTGTGCAACGGCCTATGATCAAATCAAATTAAATAGGCCTTCAAAAAGCTGCTTACTCTTTTTTCCAGCCATATTGAAGGGAGAGAACACCATGCTCTTATTCCTTCTATCCAAAACACTAAATAATTAGCAAAGTTAAACCACTGCCCACGGTGTTAGAGCGTATTTTGTAATAATTAGAAAAACAGAAATATTAATAATAATTATAACTGTCTTATACATAAAACTTATATACTTCCCAATTAACGAATATGAAGCAGCTGGGTGCACCCCAGCGAAGGCAAAAATTATATTTTTCTTGTCTCTTTAATATAATATTCCATAGAAATTTGTCAAATAAGAGCTTATTAAATGTTGTATAATTTTTTAAATAAAGCAGAAAATATGTAAGTTCGAGTAATTGGAAATGTTTAATATTAAAAGAAAATGAATAAAAAAAGAAGGATCTACAGGTAATAGTGGAAAAAAGCTCTAAAGTTGGACCCAAATTTGAATTTTTTACTATTTGTTAATGTGAAAACATTTAAACATACGCAAATTGTTCACCGCAAAAAAAACAAACTTGTATTTTATCGATAACTTTCCTTTTTAAGAGTATAATCGAATTTTTAGAATATCATGATCAACTCAATTCGGAATATTGACCGGTTAGTAGCTTCCAAGTTTTTTAACTATCGCAAAATATATTTATATATGCGTGTATGAGCAAAATCGTGTTTAAATTATATTAATAAAAAGAAATTATTAATTTTATTTTTTAATTTCAGTCAAACTGTTATTTATCGTGATATGACTCAAAATGAATATACCGACTGAAATTTTCGTTTTTTATTTCACTTTAGTTCTCTTATTACACAGAAATGTCTTACTTATGAAAGGATATGTGTATATGTATGTGTGTTTGTATTTGTATGTATCTACATACATACATACATATATTTGTTTGGTCCGTTTTGTTGTCAGTACCAATCAGCCAATTAACCACCTGTAGTGCTTAAAGCATTATAGAATACACATGCATACATGCATAATTTGTATATTTTGTAAAGGCTTAGCATCCTT
Source organism: Eumeta japonica (assembly GCA_005406025.1). Lineage (NCBI taxonomy): Eukaryota > Metazoa > Arthropoda > Insecta > Lepidoptera > Psychidae > Eumeta > Eumeta japonica. The sequence continues at coordinate 8,604 of BGZK01004681.1, read as the reverse complement.
TTTAAACCATAATAATAGAATAATCCCACTTAATAACCAATTACATTTAATTGATTGGAAGACGTATTTATGTTTGAATTATTACAGATGGTTGAACCATCTTTCTTGAAAGAACTCTTTTAAAATCATTGCAAGTAAATTTTGCAAAAAGAAAAAACAAATAAAAAGTAATAAAAAGTCCACTTTTATACAATTTAAATTATTTTATGTATGTATAACCATATATTATTTTTGCTTACTTTTTTATTAATTTCTGTCAAGCTTTCTTTTATTGAAAATTCGTTTTTATGATATATAAAAATGACTTCGTTTTACTATAAAACTTTTAACCGTTTCGTTTGAATTTGCTCAATACACTAAGCCAAATGAAATGAAAAGTATAATGAAAATCTTTATAACAAAATTCTTTGGATATGGGCTGGTTGACTGACTGACTGCTGACTCGATTTTCCTCACAAACAAATAAAACTCTGTTGAGCATGTGCCAGCGACAGAAGCCAGTAGGAAATACAGAATTTATAAAGAGCGAAAATGAGTATAATAGTAAATACATAATAATAAAACTTTTACATAAAAGGGATTTAACCAGATTTAATCAAGTTAATATATTTGTTGCCTTTTATTAAATTTTGTTAAATCTATTAGCTAATTTGCAAGCAAATTTATACCAAAATTAAAAAAAGTGCATTAAAAATGTTGTATGTTTGTTGAGTTTTAAAATTTTCCCAAGGATAATAAACCATTGTGGTATGACAGTTTGTGTGCCTGACTGACAGCCAAATATTTATACAGTATGTTAATGTGTGTACATATATTTGCATTTAAAAGGGAGGTAACGCTCGTGGAAAGGAATTGTGAGAATTTGCTAAAAGTTATTTTTTTTGTTCTTAATATTCAGTTGACTTCTTAATTCGTTATAAATTATGGTATGATATTGGTTTCTTTCTGGTTGCTATAGAATTTTACAACAACAAAAATAAAACTTCATTATTAAAAGAAGAATGTGTGTTTTGGGAAGGGAAGGGAGGGAAAAATTCTGTCAAATTTTATAATGGATTTTTAAAGTGTTCTTGCTTAAATGTCACACATGTTGTTAACCTACTTTTAAGCCAAAACAATAAGCAAAGTATTTTTAAATTTAGTTTATGGAAATGATTTATGAATTTCAAACAAAGTAGAAATTACCACACAAATAGCCTTGAAGTAATAAAATTCAATCAAGTCTTAATAAAAAGAAAATGGCTATGAAAAGTCGTTTCCTCTCATTATCTATTGAGTTGTTTTTGTACATAACCTGTTGCTTTCAATTTAGTTTGAAGTAGTATTTTTCTTATACATATTTATATGTATATACATACCTATCATCACAAATAAGAACCATTTTTTTTTAATAATACACAAAACACATTAACACTTATCTTATACATGGTTGTAAGATATAACCAGGCCCTCTTTTGTATGCTTCATATTTTATTCTTCGATTTTTTCTCATCATACGTACACACACATAAATATGTTCATATATGGAAGTGTAATCGGTTGCGTATACTTTATTTGAATTTGCAAGTGAAAGAGCACTCAAAAAAAATAATAATAGCCTACTCTTTATTTACATTTTGCCTCATTGTTACACACACCCAAACACATGCTCAGGGCTCCTTTTGTTTTATACTTTCTACATACATATTTGTATGTGTATTGGCATTTTATGTAATTAACATGACTTTATTAAATTTTTCGTTTTATTATAAATATTTTCATTATTTCTGAACGTGTTTGAGAATATTTTGTTGTAATATTCTTGCTTGTACATTTATGGGAATATGAATACTTATAAACCAATTTACATATTTAAATTAAATAACGAATATTTGTAAATACATACACACATATGTGTGTATATAATTGTTCAAATTATAAGTCGATAAAATGAGTTGCTTTAAGCAAAACTCTATTATTTCTAAGGTAAGTTTAATGATAACTAAATTAAACAAAAAACAATTAATTATAAGTCTAAAGATGTTTAACCAAACAGAAGCTAATCTTAATGGAGCATATTCATAAATAAATAAAACATATTTGCAATCAATTTTAATAAAATTTTGTAAGAATTATTTGACTAAAACACTTTTCAAATTCATGTTAATTCTTATGAATATGCCTAAATATATTTTCAAAGAGAAATAACTCTCTTATTCAAATTATCAGCGTTCTAAACATTAAAGTATTTTATTAGTTTAGGTCAAATAAAATTGCTTAACAGCGAATAAATAATAAATTTGTCATTGATTTTGATTGATTGTTTTATCCTTTTGCATTTCAATAAAATGGAAAAATTAATAAAATACTCATAGAATTTATTGGATTTACATCCATAGTAAAAATTAATACTTGCTATCGTTTTATATATTTTAATTTTAAATCGTTCAAACATACGCTGTGCATTGCACAGTGTGCATAACCTTTTGTTGTTATAGAATGAATATTTTTTCTGAGTTTTTGAAAAATTTGTATATCAAAAAATATATATGCATATAAAAAGGGGGTATGAAAAATAACTTTAAAATAGTTACTGAAACATATGTATATGGCATTATGTGTAAAAATAGCTTTCATTTTATTAACCTCTTATTAGACAAATTTCCGCACAATAATTGTCTAATAAGAGATTAATAAACATGAAATTATTTATATAAGTAATATCAGTATATTATTTAAATTCGGAAATCAATTCGTCACTTTATTTTTTAGCCGAATTGTTACCTGATTTTAAACATATTAAAAAACTTATTATTATCTGATAAATTCTTTTAATAAAAATTTTTAATATAATAACGAATTTCAAAGTTGTTTTGTTTTTGGCATTATAAACAAATATACATATGTATATGTATATAATTTAAAAAAAAACACTAATCCGTATTACAACATAGAGTTAAATTTTGTCAAGTTCTTATAATTTCTAATTTATTATTATTTTTATTGAGTTTTAATAAATTTTAGTTTATATTCGCACGCACACACACATACATATTTTTTATAAATTCTTCTCACTAGGTGAATACAGTAAATACATTATTAAAATTATTATTAAACAAATAAATTTTAAATAAAATTGCCTAAAAGCCAATAAATTATTTTTGTAAACACTGTTAAGCCGGAAATACTGTTGATTGATCTGTTTTCGATTTCCGTCACATACATACCTCCGTAAAACCTTTAGCTTTTATTTATAAATAAAAAATACATCTTTTTCTAAAACAATATTTTTTCTATTATTTTTTATATAATATATTATATTATATTATACTATTTTTTTTCTTTAATCAAAAAATTTTTCCTATACACTTTCTTTTGCTCTTTTTATTTAACCGCTTTTATTGAAATGCCATTTGATTTTTATTTTATCATCTTGAATAAAAATTTGTTCCTATGCACATTTAATACTTTTTTGTTCTGCTTTATAAAAGTACCGAAAAATGCTACGCTGTCAATATTGTCAGTACACTTATTTGACAATTGTCACAAGACAATTGTCAGCTGACGCTGTACATTTGAGAGATTTTCTTTGTACGCAGAAAATTTTTGTATGTAAAAGGAAAAATTAAGTTTTCTTTACAAGAAAAAATCTAAATTATTTTCTAGAAAATTATCTTAACTGTAATTTAACATGTCTGGTAAAGATAGATTACCAATTTTCCTCCAGAGGGTAAGTTTATTTATTGTACGGAAACGTCCAATGGGTGGTGGATGTGTTGAAAAGAAAACGAAATTTTAAGTATTTTATTAATATAAATTCATTTCGTTTTAAAGTGCTCAAATGTTAATGAAAGGCCGTTTGGCTGGTGCACAAAAGGTCATGGTTTATTAAAGAAAAGGCAGATGCCTTGGTAAATGTTTCCGTATGATTTTGGGTAAAATCATTGAAGTAAGTGGGTGGGTGGGAGGTAGATTCAAAATAGTAATTTTAAAATTAACTTTATTCAATTATTGTTACAGACCAAAACTCTCATGGGTGAAATTATGAAAGAAGCTGCCTTTTCTTTAGCTGAAGCAAATTTACAACTGGTGACTTTAATCAGGTTGTTTTACAAAATGTTACCAAGGCTCAAATAAAGATTCGTACCTAAGAAAAGACAATGTTGCCGGTGTAACTTTACCTGTATTTGAATCTATCAAGATGGTGCTGATACCTATGAATTGGCCGGTTTGGCTCGTGGTGGTCAACAGTTAGCAAAATTAAAGAAAAACTATCAAAGCGCTGTTAAGCTTTTAGTAGAGTTTTCTTTACAAACATCTTTGTAACTTTAGATGAAGTAATTAAAATTACCAATAGAAGAGTTAATGCCATTGAGCACGGTAAGTTTGGTCGCTAAGAAGAAATGAAAATTAATTTAATCGTTTATCGTCAAATTTTAGTGATCATTCCACGTATTGATCGTACTCTGGCTTACATTATCTCAGAGTTAGATGAATTGGAACGTGAAGAGTTTTATCGTTTAAAGAAAATTCAAGATAAGAAACGCGAAGCTCGGCAGAAATCTGAAGCCAAAAAGGCTGAGATGTTAAAACAGGGCATTGATGTGCGTCAGGTCACCAATATTTTGGATGAAGGCGATGATGATGTACTCTTCTAAACCAGCAAGCTGAAACTGGGACATTATTTATGAGTCTTCATTAAATTGCAATAATTATTATAAGTATGTAGTTTATCTAATTTGCAATTTAGTAAAAAAAAGTTGAAAATTTGTTTACTTTGATACATACATATATATTTACATAAACATAATTAATTTTCTTTATTGATAATTTTCAAAATTACTATTAAAATTTTAGTTTTGTTGCTTGTTTCTGCCATTTGTTTTTTTCTAGAATTTTGTTGAAGAAAGACAACACAGTATTTTTTATTAATTTTTTAACGTTTTCGTTTTATAAGTTTACATTACGAACAATTCCATAAAATTCTATACCTAATAACGAAATATTGTGTGTATTAATAATAATAATAAATAAGCTTAAAACAGCTACCATACCTAAATATCTTCACCTAATACATGTTTTTATTTAAGGCTTATTAAGAATAAATTAAATAAATGTTAAAGAAAAAAAAAAGAAAAAATTGTTACTGAGTGTTAAAAGTTTAATTAACTGATTATTTTGAATAAAATTTATAAATTATCTATATGTAGACAATTAAAAATTTTTGAATTATATTTGCCAGTAGAAACAATTTACCGACACATTTTCCAGTGGCCGAAATAGCTCAGTTGGGAGAGCGTTAGACTGAAGATCTAAAGGTCCCCTGGTTCAATCCGGGTTTCGGCAATAGCATTTTTAATTTAATTTAAAGTCGTTGCCTACACTACAGGCGTTGCATTTCTTCGAGCTGCCAGATTGTTGCAGTTCCATTCAAAGAATATGAATTTTTAAAATCCAGCACATCAGAGTAAGGTAATTTGCGCATCATTAGCAATAGTAAAATTATTACATTGCGCTAGTTGTAACAAGTTTCAAAATTTTGAGCAACACTGCATAAAAACATTTTTTATATAAAAATGCCTGGTTCCGAACACCAACTGCTTTTGTGAGTTTTACTAAGCGGTTAGTATTCATATACATATATATTTTACACTATTTGGTGGAATTTCCTAAATTAAAGTTAAGAACACTGCATTTTAATATTTAGGGAAATAGATAAATAAAAAAAGTTATGCTTGCCGAAACCCGGGATTGAACCGGGGACCTTTAGATCTTCAGTCTAACGCTCTCCCAACTGAGCTATTTCGGCAGTTAGGTAGATTTGGAAATATGCCTATTTAAGCAATCTGTATCAATTCCTAAATATTTCCCTTTTTGAAAGTTTTCTCCATGTACAACTTTAATAACGACACATTAAAGGCAAGCAGATGTAACTGATGTTAAATTCACAATTTAGTCCGAAAAGATGTAATTATCAAAATGTTGATTGCTACGCAATTTTAGCTATCTTGAATATTTTGATAGTTACTTCGCTTTTTATTATTTTACTCAACATCAAAATGTTTATTTAAAATACACAAATTTTCTTTTATTGTTTTATTTTATAAGTGCATTTAATATTTCGTAAATTCTTATAACAAATATTGTATAGAAATTTCTTGAATAAAAACTTAATGCAAATAAAATAATTGTGTTTATAAATAAACCTTGGTTTATATCAGCGAAAATTATGTCTAGACAAGCGTCAAGTTGCCTTGCTTCCTTTTTTATATAGAGTTTGACGTTTGTCTGGGTATAAATTTGGCTGGTATAAGCCTAGTTAAGGCATTTAACATTTATTTAGCATAAATAAATTTAACTTAAAATCAGTTTTATAAATGTTTGTAGTATATAAATTTTAGGACAATTTCATTTTATTAAATACAGAAACATTAAAAATATGTTGCTGAGTGCATTGAAAATATAGTAATATGCAACATAAATATTTCAACACAATAATGCTTTAAAACTATCCAATGCTTAATGGCTGTATTAATAAAAAGAATATTGTAAGATTATTAAATATTTATTTGACATATATTACATAGAACTTTTTCAAATAAGAGCTTTATAAGCCTACAATATCTTTTATGAATACAGTCGTAAAGGTTATAGTAAAAAATTTAAATCAAAACGACATATACAGTTTATTTACTTAACAATTTAGCCAACACCATAAAATATTGCAGCTTTAAGCTTTTTTCTAAATTTATTTTAAATATTTGGTAATTTAATTATAAAATTTAAAGTATTTTTAATTAAAGTAATTTAAGCCTTAGAGGTGAGTATTGATTACTATAAAGCAAACGGAGATATAAAAAAAATAAAAAATTATATTCTTAATAAAAACTAATTATTAATATGCCAAAATACCTCTCAATTACATACATGGCAGATAAAATAAAACTAACTGAACCGAAATTAAGAAGAGATAATTCTGTATCATGACAAAATCAATGTCATGGAAAAAAGTCAGAAACTGGTGAAAGGCATTTAATCGTATTCATTAAAAATATTTTGGGAATTCAAACAGTTGTGCTATCATATTGTAAATCATCCGAAATCTAACGATCATACGTTTAAGCTAATGAAAAAACTTATGACAATATGACGTTAGGACTGATAGCACCAGCTTGAATTGCGAAATTATGTTCATTAAACATTTATTTGATAAATAATCAATAGAAATATATCGAACTAGAGCTTAATAAGCCTACAATAATTTTTATTAATGCTACCAATTACCTATAAATAAAATTGACACAAGTTGTAATGAAAATTTTTCAAGATAATAAAATGCAATTGAGTAAAATTTGTTTGTGAGTAATTGAGAGAGTATGCACACAAAAATATCATATACTTAACTTTTTGAGAGTAATTTTAAGAGTAAAGAATCATTACACTACAAAATATTTTTATAAATTTTTGAATTTCTGGGCTTACTTTTTTTTTTAAACAAGAATTATATTTGCTTAACTTATTTCTTAAGAAAAAAATAAACACTTTAGCTACAAACTTAAAAGAAATTACAAATCAAATAGCTTCAAATACATACACATGTAAATAAATTTATAAAAGAAAATCAGTCTTGATATTATGTAAAAAAGAGTGTGTACTTCGAAATAAAAGTAAGGAAAATTGATATACAAGTACTTTCCACTTATAGTCACATGCTTATATTAAACATTATTTTTAAATATGAAAGTAACCAGTTTCTCCAATTTAAAGAATTTAATTTTTCTATTTTTTAGTAACTTATTTCAGATTAAACTTATATTAATAAACTCTGCCATAAGGCAAAGTATTGGGATGATAGGGCATGAAAAATTTACCGCCAAGACGGTTTGCTGAATGCGCTGATTCGCTACTGCAAAAGAATACAAGAAATAGGGACTTATTCAAAAAAATTAATATAAATATAATTTGTTTAATATACATATGTAGATATCAAATACAAATTCTTTTTGAATACAAGCAATATAGTTTAAAGCATTCAACCCACATTAATTAAAATAAGTATTAATGTGCTTAAAATTTATACATATTTACATAATTGTATTTAAGGTTATGTTTTTTGATAGTATTAATTTAAGCTGCTGTTATTAATTGCGAGTGTTATTAATAAAATTTATACAAGGTTTATTGAGCTCTCTTATTTGACAAATATTTTAAATAAGAGCTTAATAAACATTGTATAAGTTTTATGGATAAGAAGGTAGGTTAGGTTGAGTTGATAGGAGGGGTATGACAGTCCATGTTATACGACATACTTCTAAGCCAGTCTAAGCTTGTTGTGCGCTGCTTGGGTTTAGCTATAATAATTTGTCGCATAGATCTGCAGGAACTCCGTGTCACTCACAAAGTTCTTTAATTTCCTCCAGCATATGCCCCGTAGTTGGGTTATGTCCGGTAAGGAAGGTATTACTCATAAGATATCGGTACTGTATTTGTAAGGAGGTAACATGGCACAAATAGCAATCCAATGTCTCGCTATCTTCCTCACATGATCTGTATTCATCTCCTCCCGCTATTTTATGCGGTTAAGATGTGCCACTAGCTCGTTCTTTACTCATCTGGATCCGCGCC
>BGZK01004680.1:0-12170 GCA_005406025.1 Eumeta japonica | reverse complement strand
GTGACATATTACACGAATGAAATTAATTTCTATATTATTGAAAACGCTATTTATCAGGTTTTTCTCCGAAAGAAAGTGACTACGGACTTGCTTGCCGGACTTAATATATTAACTTTGGTTACTATTGTTGTTTATACAATCAAAAATTTATTACAAAATACCAAAATACTATTTAAACTTTACAAACCAACGATTAAACAATTCGTATTAATTTAATAATAAATTTGTCTATATATTACAGAAAAAATAAACTTTCATGAGTTTACAGTTTCAGAATGAAAAAAAAATCGTCCTTCATTTCCTTATTTATTTTAAATTATATATTATATCATCATCAACACGCGTAACTGGCACTTGATAAGCTTTATCTAGTATATAAATAGAACAATATTTTGCCCACAGTATTTGGACATCGGGGAGGATATGAACGTTCCGGATGACTTCACACAAAGCGAATTACAATCTGGAAAGTGGTGGAGGCATTTGCTAGCTGGTGGCATCGCCGGAGCGGTCAGCCGGACGTGTACCGCACCTTTAGATAGGCTCAAAGTGTTTCTACAGGTACTTTTTAACAGTTTTTTTTTAATTACTTACAAAATCTTTAACTATCTGATAAACTAAAGTGTCGCAATTATCAGAATTTTGTTGAATATATCTTTCTGTGTATGCCGTCATTAGATACAATCTTTCCTCTACGCCTTCAACTGCGTTGAAATATAATGGATTTAGTAATCTTTTATATCCATTAATCCCGCTGTCGGTCATGATCCTGATACATGATCACGTCAGTCATGGCCCATTCCGATCACAATCCCGCTCATTTCGGATCTTCGTAACTGAGATAAATCCTAAGTATGCCCAATTTTTAAGAGTTTTTTAATTGCATAAAGGAGCTTTATATATTTCTGACATAAAGTACTTTTATGTGATCCAGTAAGCTCCTCTGCCTTTCAGTAAAGTGCCATAAAAATCAGTTCAGCAGTTCCAAAGATTGTTCCAGGTAAACAGAAAGGCGGACAAATGTTGTTGACAAAATGGCTGATTGGGTACTGATAACATACAAATAACCATATTGACAATTAAACACGCAATTATGTTCAAAATCCCTTATACTAATTTCAATTTTATTTATCTAAGTAGACAGCATTGCATCAACACAATATTTATTTATATCAAGTATATTGCTTACTTCCAGGTTAACCCGACAAGGGAAAATATGAGCAAGTGCTTCTCTAAAATGATAAACGAGGGCGGCATAACTGGCCTCTGGCGTGGTAACGGCATCAACGTGGTGAAGATCGCGCCAGAGTCGGCGATAAAGTTCGCTGCGTACGAGCAGGTGAAGAGGCTGATACTCGGCGAAAGAAAGAACCAACCGCTGGAGATACACGAAAGGTTCATAGCGGGCGCCACAGCCGGCGCTATCAGTCAGACCGTGATCTATCCGCTGGAGGTGCCGAAGACGAGACTCGCGCTGAGGAAAACGGGCCAATATAACGGTATAGTAGACGCCGCGAAGAAGATATACGCGCGCGAAGGGCTGAAGTGCTTTTACAAAGGTTACATTCCAAATATACTCGGTATAGTGCCTTATGCCGGCATAGACGCAACAGACGTTGAAGAAATATATAAGTTCAGTTTCGCGCAGCGAAACACGTATGCCAGCCCGCACGCTAAGTGTGTTCGTATCCGCTCGCGCTCGTGAGGACCAGGCTGCAGGCGCAAGGTGACTGCTTGTTTATTATTCCTTTGTGTACTTTTACATATCTGTCGCTTTCGTGATGGGGAATCATCGTAGTACGTGGGATAGGAGTTTATGGGAATGAATTTATATAACTGTTAGCATAATTAATTTGTAACCAATGGTCTGATTCACAATAGTTACATGAATCGAGGCACATTCGAGAGAACATATTGCATTTTGCCACAAATAATTTCGTTTTAATAAAGGATCAATACTCGACTGTTTTTTTTTTGTGTTTCAACAGATTGCAAAGTATGCTTCATTTATTTTCGTGTAATTGCTACCAGGCATTGTAATTTTTTTTCAAAGTTACGTACATTTACATCTTCTAAAAAAAATATATTTTTATTGCCTTGAATGCCTTGTTAATTAGACAAGATAGAGTTTTAGAAACTGGAATAATGTAACCTATTTGACATTACAATTTGTTGATAATTAAAGTTTCATCAAATTTGTTCAACGAATACGGCACGAAAGTGTAAAAAAAAAAAAAAAAACAAACCAAATCGTATTATTATGAAAGCATATTAGATTTTAACAGTCCATGTGTCAGGTACGTGAGAAGGCAGCGAAAGCGACAGAGGGCACGATGCGGGGCGCGTTCCACGAGATAGTGCAGCGCGAGGGCGTCCGCGGCCTCTACCGAGGCATCACGCCGAACTTCATCAAGGTGATACCGGCGGTATCGATATCGTACGTGGTGTACGAGTACGCGAGCCGGTCGCTGGGGGTGAACATGACGTGATGTCGCCCGCGGCGCGCCGCCAGCTCCGCCCCGGCGCCCGGCCCTCGGCCCCCGGCGCCCCGCTTCAGCGCTTGCGTCGTAACACTAGCTGAATTCGATATGTGTATAAAGTCGATGAATTTTACTTCTACCACTCGTATGATCATTATTTATTGTTATTTTTATTTGTATAAAATGTACATCGAATTCGAATGAATTGCGGTACTTGGCGTTGTGCATGCTCGATTAGTCGTAAGCCCTAATGTTTAATTTTCGCATTTGTTGTGTTGTGAAAATTGTTGGCCGGATTAGTATCCGGTTTTAAAACTGTGATTACAATGAATTATGCAAATTTTTTATTTTTTTCTTTTACCTATATACTGACCTGTGTTGAAGTAATTGTTATGATTCCTTTTTTTTTATTGTACAATATTATATAGATTTATATTTCAAAACTGATGTGATAATCGTGTATTACTTCACAAATCAAAGAACTGTAATTTAATATGTTTAAAAAATATCCATCTTACTTTGAAGAAGGCGACTAAAAATCTTAGATTTATTTCGTGGCAAAGGAAACGGAACTGTGATGTAGAATTATTTCTACTTGATTGATAGGTGATTGGTCCATTGGAACAGTTGAACGGTATTTCAGAACAGGATTTTAGAAACTATTTAGATAAAATATATCTTATGGGCATAGTCAAAAGAAACATTTCTCTGCATTTATAGAAAATATAATAAAATTTGCAGCCTAGGATTATATTAAAGAATATCAATGATTTACTATTTTAACAATAGTAGTGTATTTATTAACCAAATATACTAAACTCGAATGAGAAACAAAACATGAACCAGATTATATTGTTCCATGATATTATAAGACTTTATATTCTATACATATGTGTGTTTTAGCTAGAATTACAATTATTGCCTTGATAAAGTCCTTCAATAAAGTGATCGAAATAACTTAGTAATCAAAAAGCAATAAAATACGTTCAAGTTGCTACGCAAATAATTAGTAATTAAGGAGCAATAAAACATGCCTAAATTTCCTATTTAAATAACTTAGTAGTTGAAAAGCTATAAAACAGTTAAAACTCCTATTCCATTTCATTCACCTCCCATGTTTAGCCATAATTTTTATCGACTCTGTAGACAGTTTAACAAAATCGCTATGCACGATATGAAAGTTCACGTAGCATTAATGCTTTAATCCATTGTATCCATTTAAATGCTATAACCCCTTTGTGAGTGTATCACTTTCGTAATATTATATTATTATAGATAGGTAGATAGGAAACAAATTGTTTTAATTCATGCCTTTATTACTAGAGTACAAATATCTAAAATATAAGCCGTAATGTTACTATAATAAATGCTGGCTGTGAAAAAAAACGTGTTGCAAAACTCCTTTCGAAAATATCTGAACAGTAGCCACAATCTGAAACGTTTTCACGTCAAATTCCGGCTGAATAGTTCTTGTATTAAAACTAAATATAGTGTTATATAGTGGTTCCCACTTGTCAGGTATCGGATCTTATTGAAGCTAGAGCCAATTTCGACACTCCATGTTCGATGGACGCCAACGAAGCCTTTATTTATGTATGACCTCTTTAAAAATTAATAGTATAAAATAACAGTAAATAAATTTTAGGTGCAAATAGTTCCAGAAAAAAGATATTCTCTAGTGACTGTTCTGAGTTTAATCCCCGATTCCGCCGGGAAGTGGCGAAACAAAATTATTTATTTTAGAATAAACAGCCTTAACTACATTGAAGCATCTACTGACACGGCTTTCAGTAGAATTAAACAATCAAGATACAGACTTAGCCGGAGATGAAAATCAGCAGTCGCTTAGGAACGAAAGGTACGAAATTCAATACGATTTTTGGTCGGGTGTGCGTCGCCGGCAAATCGCCCGACACTAGTCGATGCCGACACTCGACGAGTGGGAACTAGGTATTAGGTCTGTGGTTAATGTTTCTTTTCTTATCGTGGGCGTGTATACTGCGGAAAATATATGTCGAACGCGTTATTTTCTTTTTGCAATTTTACCAAAATCATGATTTACATGGTTCGAAAAACAATATTTTCATTATAGAAATCGGTGTGAAGTAAATGATCACTTTAAAATCTAGTGTTGAGAGACAGTCGACTCATTTTTCTAATAGACCAATAAACATCGACCATGTAATCATCTCTTTTGGTGTAAATATTAGTAAAATATGTATACAAAATTATAATATGCTTTTTTTTCCTCAACGTTTTCAAAATAATAAGTGCATTCAAAAAGCTGTGCAGCCCTAATATCTTTCAAATGACTATTTTAATGCAATTATTGACAAAGATGCCAAATCATCGCCATAGCTAATTTAACAATCGTCCTTGTACAAAGATGATACAACAATGTCACCCATTTGTAACATTGACGGCTCCGTGATTAAAAAAATATATATATTATTATCAAATGTGCAATTTTAACTAATAGTTAATAACGAAAATATATTTAGTTAGGCGTTGTTCATATTAAATATTTTATTTTATTGGTCAGCTAGATTTTTAGTACTTAAGGACAGAGTACATTTTTTCTTATACATATTTTTTGAAAGTCATTATAATAAGAAAATTGCGTTTTAAATAATGAAAATTATATACTATTAGGACATATCTAACGCTGTATGTTAAAACAGCAACATTGAAATTGTCCAACAAAAGATTACATTCAAATTTCTGCATAGAAACTCAATGATAAAATTGTAAAAGACACTGCGTTATTAATATACTTTTGTAATTGCATCCATATTCTAAAATTTTGCTATTGAGTATTGTTAACGACAATTATTTAAAAATACAATTCATTATACATTTAGCATACAAGCTTGTTTGCTTTTCAATCAGGAAAAAAATAGTTATGGAATGATAAAAAAATAATACTTGTATCAATTTTGAAAACTTTTGCCTAAGTGACCTGTTATATAGATTGCTGTTTGCCACATAATGTAATAAGTATATCCCAAAAAAAAAAAACTTATCTATTTAACCCACCAGATGATATTCAAATTTCAAAATATTATATGGTATAAATTTTTAGAAAGTGTAGCCTTTGATGATTAAGATATTGAAATAAATCCTATTTGACATTTAAAAAAATATATATTTACTGTTGAAACCATCCATCTTAACACAAATGGCAATAAAAATGTATCGAAATGTTAGTGACTAGCAAATATAGAGCTGTTATCAACTATCTATTTAGTATAAATAATTATTACCTGTAACATCAAAACTATGCTTAAAAATCTATTTTTGAATCTCCATATAACTGTACAGTTAACAGCTTGTCTTTTTCTTCTTATCAATAAAAAATTATGTAATTTAGATTCATGAAATATAAACTTGCCTGTTGGTATCTTATTAAATTTTCAATTAATTAATTTGTATTTTATTTTATTGTTGAATTTCAGGTCTATATGGATGCAGGTGCTAGTAATTGCACTCTTAAAGTTTATACCTCTGCATAGAATGATATGCTTGTTTTATAAAAAAGTCTCAAGTGTTACATATACTTATTAATAATTTAAACATAATACTATTTAATTCTATAACAAATATATAGCGGCGTGCACAGAGATATGCAAAGCTAAAAAAAACTTATCAGTTTTAGCATTGTTTTGGTTGGTGGCCTACCGACGCGACGGTAATTATCTTTATACTTAGCATAACAGAAACAATGCTGAAACTTGGTAAGTTTTTTTTAACTTTGCATACCGTGTCTAAATCTCTGTGCACGGCCCTGAATATAGGTGTCCACGGAAAACTAGCTAACGACGTTGCATTTGTCTGATTTAACACCGAAGGCAAGAAAAAGCAGTATACATTTGTAGTAGCGAATAACAAAAATGTGCATCACAAGACAGTTATTTAGACATCATGTCAGATCTATGTGCGAGTAAACCGTTATTTTTATTATTACTTGGCGTGTCGTGTTAAGTGTATACGTATTTGCGGAAAAGCACGTTAACACGTGGTTACTTATCTAAATATTGTCTGGACAACTTCTTTAAATAATACAGAAACATGTTTGTCTACATTACAAATTATTTTGATTAAAGGCTGTACTATTTTTTTTTTCTACTGATCCTTAATCTAAATCAGTCCACTTATAGTCAGTTAATAAGATGACATTCTAAATCATGAGTTATATTTTTCACTCATAACTCATGATTTTGCATGCCATCCGAATCGTATCATATCGTGTACACAGCATAAATCTAGTCACATTTAATAAATTCGTAGTAACATCATATCTTTTTTTCTCTTATATGTCTAACATGATTTGGTTACACATTAATAATGTTTTTTGGTTCTTAATCGAAATCTATAACCTATTTAGATTACAAAACTATAAATAAAATTCTGAATTTCTCATTAAGTAATATGTGAATTTAAAACAAACAAATAAGTCCTGTCCCAGATGCAAGCATATTTTGGCCGTGAATATGTCTAGGAAACAAAGCTCGGAACAATCTGATTTCATTTTTATTCAAGTATGTAAAATACATGCGTACCTGACAAGATAAATAGTAAGAGGACATCGGATATGTCGTAACACTTTGTAATTTAACGCAAACTGCTCTCGAGCTACGTGTATCGTATATTTAAAGTGCAAAGACGGTAAGGGTGACCGTCGTCAAGAACCGTCCGAAAATGTCGACCGAATTGGTGGTGTATAAAAGGAGGCCTCAATTTTAAGCAGCCAAAACAGACGAGCTTTCAAGAAACGATTGATAGATGCCAGATCTGTGGATTCCGTCTCTTTTTGCGGAGAATAGCCGGGAATTTATAAAAGAAAAAGAATGTCAATGCATTTCGATAAAGTAAAGTGTGCTCATAAATAAAAGTTGTTTTCGGTGTGATATTGACGATCGTGTTCAAAACATATTTGAGTATCAAGAAATATGTTTATGTCGAGTATTCAATGTTTCTGAAAAGAATTTAAATTTTATAAGGTTATCACACATATTGTCTTATCTTTATCATTTCATTACGATGGAATTGCCGTCAATAAAGATATTTTTTTAATTGTGTTCTTACGTTACAAACAGCATAAAGCAGATTAAAAATGTAATTATCAGTTAGTGTGCAGGGATAAATTTGGCAGAATATCTGTCAATTTTATTTTGCGTAATCCGCTGTTAGTGTTGCCAATGCACTATAATAATATATCCTCACTGTAGGAAATCTCGAGACGGTGTACAACATATCCGATTCACCTCTATAGCAACACATATTCACAGACAGACAAAGTTCGATTCAGTTGAAATATTCATCTTGTGGCATTAGTATACTTCCCCGTTGTGACATTTTGCTTTCGGTAATTTCGAAGGGTTTATTGATTAAACACACAGAACGATCCATTTTATATCTAGTACTGAACCACATCCCGGCGGTAGTTTAATTGGCTTGATCTCGAGGCACATCTCATTCAGTAGCTGACGGTTTGATTTATTTCACCGTCGGTCGCACTCCAGCCCGCCACTAAACAGTTGCTAATTCAATGTTTCATTTTGGATAATAACTCTGTGCTTCAGGCGTCAAAACTGATTCCAAGATAAATTGGTGATATACACCTTGTATTTGTTAACACTACTCACTTAATGTTTATTTATACATAATTTTAAAACGGGGAATGCCTTGAGGAGCTAGTTATAAGATATTTCAATTTCATTATGACAAAGGTACGAAAAATCTATTTTACAATAATATATAAAAGCAATTACGGACTAAGTTTTGTTTTGTTATACATATGGGAACAAAGTAACTCATTCTATCCGACATTCATGATATTGTTATTTTGCACCAAAACACATTGATGTCAAGAATGTTAATAAAAGCAACAACTCTATCTCATACATATAAACTTGTCAGGAATTCTTGATATACGTTTATAATATTAAAAAATAAAATTAGAAAAAGGAAAATTCAAGATGAAATTAATTTTGAAGAAATAAAGAAGTTTAATTATATTTAATTTTTTTCAATCTACAAATTGAGTTGCTGTCTTTATTTTAAAATATAGTTGGCACTTATCCCATTTTAACTTAAACTTATAAATAAATAAATTACAGAATTTATGGAAAAGTAATATCATTTCCTTTATCACATTTGGAAAGCTTTTACAATTTCAAGCACGCTTTGGAACGTACCAGTAAAAAATATAAATAGTCCCAGTATCATGATAAGACAATTTTTGAGAATGTACCAAATGCGATGCTCTGACGTTTGTAGTCTTATGATGGTATCTATCAAAGGTGGAAATATCAGAGCGAGCGCAGTGCTGCTGACCGCCCCCACGAGCGAGATGAACAACCCCAATTGCGGAATCGCCTCAGCCAAAGTAACTATGAAAAGAAGATATTGGCACCTTTACAATATGCGTTTATTTCTATAGTTCTATAGCTAAGTTTGATCCCACTATACATTTCGTATCGAAATGTATGTGTCCCATCGAAATTTTCAATGAAACATGTCTTAGGGAGCCTTTGAATATTATAAGAATTCACAGTCCTCTTTTTATTCAGAACGGCTGACCAATCACAGTATCACGTTTAAAATTATAATTTCTTTGTTTCCTATAAATAAAAAATTAGAAATGTCTAAAGACTATTTAATTATTTATAACTAGCGGTCACTCGCCTTCTTCGCTGAGCCTAAATTTGAGTTTAGCATTTTTTTTTATTATTCAAGTATGCCCCTGGTTTCGCTCCCGACGTCGATTTGAATGAATTCTTTCATCTTCTATACCGGCTGATTTTGTTGTCAATTTTAATTGCGATCACGGTATATTCTCGATATATCGGGTTAAGTCTCCGTCCCGGTCTGGATTTGAATGCCGGTTTCGATACCGATCTTATTATATTGATCTTATATCTTATTTGAGAACATAATATACCTCTATGCAAAATTTGATTACAATCCGTCCAGCCGTCCGTATATGACAATTGTCCATACGAACATACTTTTATATTTTTATATTATAAATGGCTTACAACCATTTATGTATTATTGACGCTTTACTTCTTTTGGCGCGTTATGGATGGGGTAACACGAAAACTGCACTATGAAATTGCCTCGCATTGCAAGCATTTTCACGAGCAACTTCACCACTAATCACTACATATAAAACAAAGTCCTCCGGCGCGTCTGCCTATCTGCCTGTCTGTTTGCGATAAACTCAAAACTACAACGGATTTTTATAAGATTTTCACCAATAGATAGGTGATTCATGAGGAAGGTTTAGGTAACCTTCCTCATGAATCACCGATTCAACGTTCAAGCTGGAGGAGTTGCGATGTATCAAAATATGGACGGTACTACCAATATCATTACTGCGAGTATTGATATGACTATAAGGCACACAATTAGCAGTTCAAGGGTACATCAGTCGGTGAGTTTTGGTAGCTGAATGCAAAATGGAAGATGGCAACAAAATAACGTTAACGTATTCCAATTTTCTACTTAATAATTATTATATTTTCAAATAAAAAATAAAAATATATTACATTTTTCTCAAGACGATTAATATTAATTTATTTAATGTTTCACGTTTAAATTAAACTTCATCAGCTGTATTGACTATCCCACTCCAGTCCTTTTATTATTTTATTGTAATTAATTGTTTACAATTAAAAACATTTTTTTAATTATGCCAAATAAATATAACTTCTGACAAGCATACATACGTATAAGTGCTTTTTAATTTTTTATTTGAAGCAGTTACCGTGCTGGAGGTAGTGTATAATTATGTTATTTCCCAAGCAAAAGTGACTGATGTTATATTTTATTTTGAGCGGGGGTGTGATTCGCGGGCCTTAGTGCGCTATACCTCCCTGAACGATAGCGATAATCTATAATAGTTTTTAGTTCTTAATGTTCAATGACGTTGTGAATTTCTATTACAATATATCTATTGCAATGAATTTAGGTTGATTTCCCATATACGATACGTAACAATGATCAATACCTGGGCAATCGAGTGTTGCTCTACGTCTTTCGAGATTGCCGAGAAGATATGATGACTTCCCATAAAAAAAAAAGGTATTTATGTTCATTTCCAACAACAAATATTTAAGTACATAATATACATAAATCTATTCTAGATCATATGAAAAATTTATCTGCTACTCTATTTACTTTTTGCCTACGTAGTGCTATCTTTTGGCTTATTGGTACTATTATACACACACACACACACACACATATTTATATATAAATATACAAAAATTGAGTAAGAGTTAGGTGGCTACTCACATGTAATTATGACCAAAACAGTTCTCAATATCAGTTCACCAACGACTGGAGACAAATTTCCGGCATTTACTTTTTTCCGTATAACAGGCCAGATGATACTAACCGGTACATAGAATTGCAAAGGATAAGTAAATAGAATACCCAGGGCGATGAGCACTTGAACTACGTTGCTCAATCTGAAACATAAACAAGGAAATAAAGTTTGGACATCGGTTTTTGACAGTAGAAACACAATGCAAAGCGTAAACATATATAAAATTATTATAATTTGCATATCAATGTATTGATTTCAGAAGTTTTTCTTACCACTTCGTGGATCATATGGATTTGTCGGAAACCAGGTCTTAGAGAAATAGTTTCCATATTGTACCTTTCAGGAAGCTAGGAAAAAGAATCTTCAAATAATATGGGGAGAAACACCTGAATGGAAACTACATACTGCATGTCCGTTTATTGGATATGAGATGCAATATTACACACTTAATCATATTAAGGGCGGTGGCAACGGTTGCCCACCCTTAGCGCTGTCCGAAGCATTTTTAACACGCTTTTATTAGCTTCGCCTATATGGATGTATGTAACCGACTCCTTTACACTTGATTTTGCCCCACTTTACACGAACAGATTTAATTTAAACTTTGTAAACATATCAAAAACCGGTGACAATACAATAATTTGATAAGTTTATCTCATTATCCAAATCAGGATCGCCAGGATCGAATAATTTCGTCACGTATCGTCTGTGTGAGAGCAAGTGGCTTATTACTGTTACTAAATTGATCTAAATTCTATTGTTGTTTTGTAATAGAATTTAGTAACAGTAGTAAACATTATTAATAATTAAACTATTGTTGTATTGTTAAAAGTTACAAATTTTAAACAATCAATCCAAATAAAAACAGAAAAATAAATATAGTTTAAAAAAACTAAAAAACACGCTTTTAAAGCACATCAAACTAAAAAGTGAAAAATAATTCTGAATATGAGCCGAAAAAAATAATGAAAAATGACGAAAAATACTAGTATTATTGTGGAAAAAGCGTGGGGCGCTTTGTGCCACATTTTTCGTATAAAGAGGAACCCACGCTTTTTCCACATTTACTTTTATTTAATCGCTCATGGTTCAAATACCGAAACACCTCGTTTCCACTTATTGATTTAATGAATTTCATACATAATAATTAATCCTTTTTAAAGTAATAACAAATATTAATCTGCATTTCTCACTTATTTAAAACGATAGCAGGAAAGAAGTTTTGTACTTCTATATCATAATTAATTTGTACGTACTATGTAAAGAAATGTAGGTCTTGTAGGTTTTCATTACATATAATGTCCTTGGTTTTACAAAACAATACTCACATACCAGGTTCTAAGTTGAGCGTCAGG
>BGZK01004679.1:0-12178 GCA_005406025.1 Eumeta japonica | reverse complement strand
TGGGAGTGTCTTAACGTGCGTATATAAAATTTTAATGAACAAAATTAACCTAGTGAAATAATGGCTGTAGTCTGCACTCGCTTATTCTTATCGTCGTCATCAAAAATATTAAATTGTTCAAGTGTGCGGCAATATCCTGTCATTTTGAAAGGGCTTATTAATTCATTTGGACAAGTTAAATATAACTCAATAAAAAGTAATTATTTTTCTAAATGCCAGTAAATATTCATCAGTTTGTAATATTGATGACTAGTTTGTAAGCAGGTTTGAAGAGAAACATGTACTTTGTACTATGGCCCGTTTGTCGCATTAGATGACTTAAACAGACCAGAAACAGAAATAGATTTTCAGTTTCTGTTATTGATTCTATGTGACGCTGATTTTCATCATTTGTCGCATAAAACAGAAACCGAATACCATTTATTATGAGAAAAAAAATTCTATATAAATATATATTAATCGACTACCTGCATGTGTAAAGATTGTAAAATAAAATCATTATATTTACATGCAAATAAGTGTTTTGTGAACTAACCACTTAAACTTGAATAATAACAAAGATAATGTATTTAATTATTTTATGCCACTGATTTTCAAGTTCTAGGTAGTTTAAGTCTTATTTAATAATAAATTATTATCTACCTGTGTAACGTCAAAATATCTAATAATATTGCACTTCAAATTTACGCCGCATATACTACGTGCGGTGTGCCTTTTAATACTTTTGTATGATAGTGTGATCACACCAAGCTAATAAAAGATTTAAAAAAGCCGAATGAAAAAGTGGGACTAAATTATAAATGTCTGAAATGGCCACTGCTAGTTTTCAGTGACCAGCAGTTACAGTAATTTCTTTAGGTGTTATATTAGGTAGCCTTTATACTGATTTTTAAGACACTGAAATAAGAAAGATTAGAGCACTGGCTAATGGCCATTGCCACTAACACAGTCACGGGGTTAAAAAAAATGGAAATAATTCTGCAATTTGTAAGCAGTAAGTCCAGTTATTGTAAATTTCACACACATCTTAAGAAAGTATTGCTGAGCCTAACTTTAGAGTTTAAATGTTATACTGAAAATTTTCGATTTTATTTTTCATTTCCGGTTGCTGAAAATAAAAAAAAAATATTATTTAGTTATCTTATTTATTTTTGCTAAAATTAAATTGAGGCCCATATAATTCATTAACTAAACGGTCATCCATGCATATCATGCCGTAACTAACACTTCCATTATTTATTCTTTAACAACAAAAGAAGTAAAACATAATATTCGACCGGGTGGAATCTTTGGTACCCTCAACTATTATGACATCAAAAACAAAATAAAGAGAAAAAGTCGTTACTTCGTTTACATGTTCCAATTATCAGAAATTGGTTTGCTGTATCTTGGATATACATATGTGGACCGATGTCAAAAATTACAAATTACATTTTTAATGTCCTTTCTTTTCATATACTTGTTTTTATCAAAAACGTTCTGGTTCACTTAATGGTTTGACCTTTTAAGAAACCACGTTTCGTTTTATCTCGGCTCTGAATGAACTGATATCAAAAAATTTTATAAATTTAATTTTAAATAGCCACATTTTTTTACTAAACTTACATTTTCTTACCAAAACATGTCCTAGGACGCAAAGATCCAACTCCTTGATAAAACGGTTTCGTTGTTGTTGTCTCGGTTATATATGGATCTATTTCAAAACTTTATAAAATAAATTTTAGCTGGCTGGACTTAGCTATCCATCTATTTCCTTTTATTGAAAAGTTCTGGTTCGCTTCAGTCCCGATTTCTTGAGAAATCGGTTTTCGCTATATCTTACCTATAAATATTGGCCGATTTTAAAAGTTTAAAATTTTAAAATCAGATAGTTGAGTTTATTACTTTTACCAAAAAGTGTTTTAGTTCAATTTTTCTGGATTTTTTTTAGATCTAAAATGAACGACATCGATCCCCGATTGGCATAGAATTATTTAATTTCCTCAGCAAAAATACGAAAACACTTTTATTATTTTGGGTCAAAAGACCCTTTAGTTGTTTTGTCTAGTCTTTCAGCACGTCTATATGCCGCCGACATTTCGCTGATGCTACTCGTCAGTAGACTCGAAAAACCTTGTTGAAATTAATGTTCAAACATTTACTTCATATTCTATTATTTCAGTTGAAATAATGAGAATTTAAAAAACATTTAAACACATTTTCAAAGACAAAAACAACTTTTTCTGTATTGCTACTGTATTTACTTTTCTTAGCAACTTTCATACAACGAGCTACCATTGGTTGTTACAATTTGTATATTTGAAAGTATCAAAGTAAACATTCTCAAATATCAATAATTCAAAAATGATTTATTAGCTATTAAGCAATTTTATTTGTAATTTATTATTTTGGGTCAAAAGACCCTTTAGTTGTTTTTGCTTAGTCAGCACGTCTACGTCTGCCGACATTTCGCTGATGCTACAGCTCGTGGTCAGACTCGATAAACCGTGCTGAAGACTAGGCAAAATAATTAAGGAATCTTTGACAAAATAATAAATTTCAAATAATATGCTTAATGAATAATCATTTTGAACTTTTAAATATAAGTTGTTTTTCAGAGGTCTTTCATGGCATCTGGTTTTCTTTTCGTTTGGACTATAGGGTTTTACAGGCAGTGGGATGGGCATACCCAAATCGTCTTAGTTTTTAACACTGATCAAGAATATATACTTTATAGCGTCTCTGCATTATATGCGGAATAACAAAGTGAATATACAATCCATTCTTTGTTAGAAGTATAAAAATAAAAACGGTTGTTCAGGGTTCCCTCTTGAAAGTATTTGATCAGAAATTACAAGTAAACATTTGTCGTATAAAAGTAGACACCCATTTCAAGTTACTTTAACTTAAAGTATACTTTTTGACTAAAATGTAAAAGATAGTAATGGCTTATTATTTAGAGGTTTGGTTCAACAAAGTCGAATTTAGTTTTATTTATGAAAACAACCCATTGTATATCAAAATATCTTCCGTAAAACATTCTCAACTAAATGCATTTGTTTTTTGAAACCCGCCAGAAAAATGCAAGAATTTGGATGGAGGATTTCCACTGCTTGGCTAACGCTAATTGAAGTTTTGTCTAGTCTTATTATACCTCTTAATTTACATGAGGTGTAGATACTTTAAATGCAACATGCAATTTATATGAAATGTTTTAACAGTCGTAACAAATCGTCGCTCCAAGGTTATCTTTACGTATCTCAAAAATTTTCTTAGTTAATGGAATCTAAAAATTTCAGCATTGTATAAAAAATTTTCCTTGGAAAAAGTGGTCCAATATATTTGTCAGATATGTGCGAAGTTCTTTTGAATTATGCTAAATATCTAAGGCTATAAAACAAATATTTTAAGCTACAACCATTTTGTCTTCTTTTCGTTTTGCTTTTGTGATATACATGATGATAACATTGGGGCGATGAAATGTGGAGCTTTTGTTTCAAACAATCTAATGAAAGTATTGACACCTGTATAATAATATAAAATATGCTTTCATTATCATGGCATACAACTTCTTCCTAAGCAATTTATATATTTTATCTTACTTTCATCAAATAGGTAAATGAGCCCAACTGTGTATTGCACATAGTAAGCGCTCTTATTATGGGGTAAAATGAAATCACTATACAGTTCAGTTCTGTTCAGTTCTTCGTCAAGCTGATTCCCAATTACTGGCTGTAGTTTAGAGAGCTTTGAATCGTTACATTTTTTATTGCAGTAAGTTACTTTAATTTGAAGAACATCGAAGTGATGGTAAAATGAACAATTTCTATTAAATATATGTGTGTTTGTATGTATATGTAAATAAATATTTTTCATTTCGTTTAAAAACGTACGGTTGAAGATAAATTACAACATATTCCTAACACGGCAAACTTAAAATTAAACTCCATTTCCCTTTGCCTCCACAGCACTTAAAAGAATTAAACTAAAATTACCACTTTAATATTTCATTCATCATTCACGATATGTTTGTTTATTTTTGCTTTTCCAATAATACATGTTTATTATTGTCAAGAACATCGATTGTAACACTTTTCTCCATCCTTAAGAAAAATATTAAATAATAATATTTGTTGTTCTCGTATTACAAGCATCAGCATCATTTAAAAATGCCGCTTAATGCAACCAATAATAATGATGGAAAACTATAGTCAGACAGACAAGCAAACGTAATTGAATGAATGAATGTTTGTTTGAATGGATGAGGCAAAATGGAAATAAATTCACTTGAATACTAGATACGGATGTTAGGTGTCAAAACAACTCGCACACGCGGCTTTCCAATAATATTCCTATGAGGCAATAACATTTCATGCCCTGTCGATTACCTAAATTTAACATACGAAATTTATGGAAAAATATCTATATTGCTGCAACAACTCCAACATCCATCTTCGCCCTACAATAAAATTGTAAGAAAACAAAAATAAAATGTTGGTGCTTCAAAGGTTGCTGCTCATAGTCTGCACTAAATGTAAATGTTGGTGTGTTTTAGGAACGTTTTTAAGTCGTGGATAAAGTCAAAGGTGTGTTTATATTTTGTGTGAGTTGGTTTCTCAATTCAGAGGAGTACGATGACTTCCAAACATGAACCCAATCATTTTCAACTCAATTACTACACAATTGATGCAAGCGTAACTCTTGCTTGATCGTCTGTCTACCTTCCTATCTGTTGTTTGTCTATTGATTGTTGCGTGCTGCACGTGGTAGCTGGGCCTTTTGCGCCACTACAATCCAGCGTTAATGACATAACGATGAGGTTTTCGTTGCCAGTCATCATCAGAATTTGAAAACTGAAGAAACCCAAAGAATATATGAATGAGCGAATGATGATGAGGGGTGTCTTCTGTTGGTGTACGCATTCGATTCAAATTTTTGATTTCTACTTTCAATGTGTAGCGTTATATTTGCGATTTAAACATCAATTTGTGTTACAAAATCTGCCGCACGCTACAGTTTGTACACGAAAGAAATTTAAGAGTAAAATGTAATTATTTTCTCTTTTTTTAAATCAAAGGAAATAAAAAAAATATATTAAAATTTTACTTTTCAAATAAATTTTTATGGAAAATCACAGTTAGTGGCCAACTCCAGTCAAAATTCAGTTATTATTATATGAATATAAACAGACTAATTATTAATTTCAGCCTTTTATTGCACTTTATTAATTTTTGTAATTAATTGTAGCAGGTTGCATTTTAAAGCCAACAAGAAAAATAAATTTAAAAGACTGGCAGTTTCATATCCACCACACTAATCATTAGCACTTAAAACTTTAAACTCGGCTCCATATAAACATGGACTTCTTCAACTACCAGATCTTTGATTAGACTTTCTATACCTGGGGCATGATTAATGTCATAAATTTCAAATTGTTATCCAACAAGTTTTTCACACTATACGAGCGTGCCACAAACATAGAATGAGTACTGTCAAATCTCCGAAGCAGAAACTCAACTTTTAAAAATAATGTTGCGTTAGATACTTTATGTGAGAGGGAAATATTTAGCAAATGCATTATTAAAATGCATAGTGGCATTGAGAAATTCTTACTTTAGGATAAGCTGACCTGCTCGAGGAAATCGACTGGCAACAGTGTTCAGTGTGCCAGCTAAAGAGATTCCATCGTATGATAAAATGCAGCTGCATCCTCGCACCATTTTAGCGAACAGATAAACTGTTTTGGGATTTCACTCATTACAAATCATGAACTGCAATAAAAACAGTTTTACAATCAGAGGTAAAAAAGTACTTTTGTACTTCCTTCGTTACCACAATGTTAGTTTTCGCGTTCATCTCCCTGGCCAAACATATATATGCTTCAATCGGATTGCTAGAACATTCTAATAGCAAATGACGCACAGAATTTAAAAATAAAAGCTTTTTGAAGTATGAAACTAAGAAAGTTATATGGTATTTAAAATTTTGCGTGTCCGCGAAGTCGTATGATGACTTGCGTTTGGAAAATATCATTTATTTCTACACGGAAAAATAATTATGTACGTCTCCACTTGTAGTTTACAATATACCTGTAATTGTAAATAAACATCCAGTTCTTATGGGAGCGTAAATTTCCTGAAGACTTCAATGCCGGACTTAATATGTATGCAAAATTTATGAAATTTTATTTATTTATTATATTTGCATTGTAAATATAATTTATGGCGAGAAAGTAGCATAACAAATACATTTAAAAAATTCTTATTGCATGCAATTGCGATTTTTTCATGGACAATCTCCTTTGTTAGTAAAATTGTCCTATGATGAGTGTTTAGTTTGTCTCATTCAATCGCGGGAACAACTTTTAACGTGTGTCTGTTTAACATGAAATGGGGATGCTGAACAGCTGTTTGATTTCGATTGTTTTAAATGCATTTGTTGGCTTTGGACGAATACTTGCTGGTGGTCGACTAGGGCACGCGTTTAATTAATTAAATACAAATTCCTTTGTGTATTTTAGTTAAATACTAATCATACATAATATTTATAGTTACATACATATAGGCATATGTGTAGTATATGAGTAAGCGATTGAGTGCGTGTTGCGTCGGCTTGATATATGACAAGACATATCAAAGTTCGGTTATGAAAAGAATTATAGCTTAGAATTTGTAGTGTCAAAAGTATAAATAAATACTTACAATTTTATGTACATATTTAAAAGTACTTGATATGATGATTTGTGCAGATTAAAAATTAAGTACACGAAAAGAAATTGTAAAATATAATCAATAAATTATTTATCAAAAAAAAAAAAAAATTTAATAATTATTTTTACCAGTGGTTAGAAACCCGATAAAAGCTACATAATTTCTACTTAATTTTTTAAAGTTTTTGTTAAATTATGGTTTGAATACGTTTTATTCTAAATTCTAAACAAATGGAAACTTATCTTTGCTTTTTTTTTGAATGCATAACAGTGTAGTATGCCCTTAAGTACGTTTTTTAGTACTGTTTCATAATAAAAGTAATGACCATGCTCCGATGTATTAATAATTTTGATTATTTATTTTTGCCTTAATTTTTTTCATCCGTTATCATATACACAAATTTGTATTGTGATCAGTTTAACAGCTGACTTTGCACTCATGTATGTTCTGTGGCAGCGTATTGATGCTTTCCACAGAAAACGGAAAATGTATACAGAAAAAGCAGCACAAGTCGAAAAGAAAAGTTGCACACTCGTCAAGAGTAGTTTGGTGCAGACGATTTTAAGTTATAACCAAATTATATGGACTTTCTAAGCGGGTTGGAATTGAACGACTGTACGAGCAATGGAAGTCTTTTTTCAACATCTTTTTTATTTTTAATTTTACACTAAGAGAAGAAACATTCTATAATCAATATTTTATGCTTGAAATTAAAAATTTCAGTTTCAAAAGTCTGTTAAGTTAAGTAAGTTCTTGATTCGAGAATAGAATCTTGAATTTTTAAGATCGTGTTTAAGATTACAAATTTTAAATTAATCAAATTTACTTAAAAAACTTTAAATCAAGATCACGTTTCTAAATTTAAGAATATAATCTTAAAATCATGATTTTGCTTTTGATTTGTTTGAGTTCAAAAACGTCAATCTTACTGACAAAAAATTTAAGATTTGTACAATCTATAATCAAAAATTTTGTGCTTAAGTCTATATTGTCAGTTATCTGCGATTCACTTAGAACTAAAGTTTCTATTTAAAATTAGCACTTTTTGATTTAAAGTAAATATTTGGATTTGACTTAGTCATTAGTGAAGAAAAAAATGTTTTTTTTCGACATCGGTTTACATATAGCCGAGATATAGTGAAAACCGATTTCTGAAGGAATCAGGGGGTTTCATGAACTAAAACGCCTTTCTGTGCTAAGAAACACATATGGTAGTGAACTACCGCTGCTTCTAATTAAGAAAATTTTTTTGGACATTGGTCCATATATAGCCGAGATAAAGCTAAAACCGATTTCTCAAGAAGTCGGGCGGTTTAGTAAGCCAAAACGCTTTTTTGTGCCGATAAACTCATATAATAGTAAAACACAGCTAATTTAAAGTAAAATAAAATTTTTTTTGGACATCGGTCCATATATAGCCGAGATATATCGAAAACCGATATCTCAAGAAATTGAACTTTTAGGTGAACTGACACACGTTCTAACACTAAAATGACCATGTAGGCGTAAAAAATAGATATCTGAAAACAAAAAAAAAATTTTTTTTGGACATTGGTCTATATAGCCGAGATATAGCGAAAACCGATTTCTAAAGAAACTGAACTTTTAATACAGAAATGGGCCTATGGTAGTAAAATATAGACTTTAAGCAAAAATTTTTTGGACATAGGTCTATATATAGCTGGGATATAGCGAAACCGATGTCAAAAGAAATTGAACTTTTGGTAAACCTGAACACTTTTCGGTACTGAAAAGTACCTGAATTAGACAAAAATAGATGTCTGAAGGCAAAAAAATTTTTTGGGCATCGGTCCATATATAACCTATATATAACAAAACAGATTTCTCAAGAATTTAAACCTTTTGGTTCACAAATGGACTATAGTAGTAAAATATAGATTATTTTAAGAAAAAAATGTTTTTAACATTGGCCCATTTATAGCCGAGATATAGCGAAAACCGATTTCTCAAGAAACTGGACTTTTGGTAAACTTGAACAAT
Organism: Eumeta japonica; assembly: GCA_005406025.1. Taxonomy (NCBI): domain Eukaryota; kingdom Metazoa; phylum Arthropoda; class Insecta; order Lepidoptera; family Psychidae; genus Eumeta; species Eumeta japonica. Next base: position 3,488 of record BGZK01004679.1, on the reverse strand, counting down.
TTTTGGTATCGAAAATACGTTAGTTTTGTGAAGGGTATTTAAGATTCGGCCCAGCCGAATATAGCTTTCTTACTGGTTTATACATAATTTGCAAGTTATATATTATGCTTTCTTAAGTTTTTTTGTTTTGACTACAATTTCTCATTAATGCAAGCAGCTGGCCATTCTAGACGATCTTAGTAATTTATATTTTCAGGAAGAATTCGTAACAACAAGATACGCCTTGACCAAAATGAACCAAACAAATGTTCATGTTGCTTTTGTAGATGTTGAATAATCATAATCATCAGCTCAAGGCGAATTCACTATAAAGAGGTCTTTTTAGCCACACAAAAAATTACTTGCACTTCTTATTGTTATAGTGTTGTATGGAAGATACCACTTTATGGTAAATTTACCTTGCATTATCAATTTTGACTTGCTCCTAAGCTGTTTAAGCTTAATAACCAATAAAGAGTAACTTGATTAGTCAAACAAATTTTTTATCTAAATTTTCAGCATGTCTAAATGCGGCCGTCATTTCGTTAGTGCTACTCAGCTCGTCAGTAGGCTCGGAAAACCTTTTTGAAATACCTATGCTCAACCATCTACTTCATATTCTATTATTTCTACTGAAAAAATCAGAACTTTTAAAAAAATTTAAAGATACTTTCAGAGACAAAACCAACTTTTTCTGTAAAACGAGGTACCATTAACGGATTCCAGACACGCTGCAGAGCTAGAAAAAAACATTTATAAGGCCCTTTTGACTTGATATGATATGTACCGTAGCTGCCAGATGTTACGATAAATCGTCATTTTGACGTTTTTCCTACTTCAATTGAGCATTCTGAAAATTTGACGATTTTTGGTTAAAAATTAGGATTTTAGATGTACTAAATGTGTGGCATCACCAAATATTTAGTTTTACAAAAATTTCTCTAATTTTTTAATAAAACTTAACGGGTATATTAAAAAAAAAGTTGTAGGTTTAATAAGCTCTTCTTTTACAAATTTCTTTGCGATATCTGTCAAATAAGTGTTTTTTATGAATACAACCGTAAGTTTACCTGGAAGTTATGTTAAAGAATAAAAACAAAATTGAATGACTGTAAAATAAATTAAATTTTTGACGCTTAAATTTTTAAATTGAATGAATATTGCACCTGACAATAATATAATAAAAAACAAGTAAGAAAGCTGTATTCGGCTGGGCCGAACTTAAATACCCTTCACAAAACTAACGTATTTTCGATACCAAAAAGTGTTTAAGTTTACCAAAAAGTCCAGTTTCTTGAGAAATTGGTTTTCGCTATATCTCGACTATAAATGGACCAATGTTAAAAAATTTTTTTTCTTAAAATAATCTTTATTTTACTACTATGGTCCATTTTGAATCAATAAGTTTAATTTCTTGAGAAATCGGTTTTGTTATATATCGGCTATATATGGACCAATGTCCAAAAAATTTTCTTTTGTTTCAGATATCTATTTTTACGCGTATATGGTTATTTTGTTGTTAGAACGTATGTCAGTTCACCTAAAAGTTTAATTTTTTGAGATATCGGTTTTCGATATATCTCGGCTATGTATGGACTGATGTCCAAAAAATTTTGTTTTACTTGAAATTAGCTGTTCTTTATTATATGTGTTTTTCACAAAAGCGTTTTGGCTTACTAAACCAGCCGACTTCTTGAGAAATCGGTTTTAGCTGTATCCCGGTTATATATGGACCGTCGACCGAAAAAAATTACTGTTTGCTTCAAATATCTATTTTTTACGACTAAGTGCCTATTTTTGTGTAGGAAAGTGTTCAGATTTACCAAAAAGTTCAATTTCTTGAGATATCGGTTTTCGCTATATCTTGGCTATATATGGACCGATGTCCAAAAAAATTTTTGTTTTACTTTAAATTAGCTGCTCTTTACTATTATGTGTATTTTTTGGTACATAAAAGCTTTTTGGCTTACTAAACCGCCCGACTTCTTGAGAAATCCGTTTTAGCTATATCCCGGTTATATATTTACCGATGACCGAAAAAAATTATTGTTTGCTTCAAATATCTATTTTTTACGACCACATGCCTAGTTTTGTGTAGGAAAGGGTTCAGGTTTACCAAAAAGTTCAATTTCTTGAGATATCGGTTTTCGCTATATCTTGGCTATATATGGACCGATGTCCAAAAAAATTTTTTTTACTTAAAAGCAGAGATAGTTACTCGATTCCTTCAGAAATCAGTTTTCGCTATATCTCGGCTATATGTGGACCGATGTCGAAAAAAAAAATTTTTTCTTTACTAATGACTAAGTCAAATCCAAATATTTACTTTAAATCAAAAATTTTTCAAAATTTCCATAAAAATGCAAATTTTTCCGTGGTACCTCCGGTGTTTCGGATATATCTCAGCTATTCGTGAACCGATTTTGCTGAATTTAAACAGCGATTCCTCGTGGACAATATGCAACATATTAGTGAAAGAACGAAGTTTCTAAGTCAAATAGTTTTCTCAGAAACTTGATTTCAACAACTCACAGACGGACAGACGGACATCGCTCAAATAACTTCTATTAACGCTGATCAAGAATATATATACTTTATAGGTCGGAAATGAAAATTACAAACGGAATCACAAACTTAGACAGCTCTTTTTTAAAATTTCTACAGGAATTTTCTCATTTTGCAAATGAAAACAAAATTTAGATTCTGAGTTTCGTGAATTATAACCTTTTAGATTTTAAAGAATGTTTACAAACAAAGATCGAAATTTCTGCGAGTTTTGAAAAAAAACGCGGTAGTCCCGAATACCATTTCAATTATCTTCAAAATTTTTTAAAACTAAAATGATATTACCACACTCTTCTGCAAACGTGGAAAGAATATTTAGCAGAGTTAATTTAAATTTAACAAAAATAAAGTCTTTAAAAATTAAACAGTTGAAGTCTTTCTTTATTCACATTCTTTTGGTATTGTTATCAATATAAACTTGCCAGAATTATGTATTTAATTCAGACACTAGATCGAAAATGTGCGAGAAATTTAAGGGTTTGAAACTCCTTTTTTCAATAAAATATATACATATGTACAATATTTGTATTTAAGTATAATTATCTCAAAAGTTTTGCTATCAACTGATAACATCATTTAAAACCATTTTTAAATAAACATATAAAAATATTTACTGACCATTTCATAGTTCTATTAAATATTGTAAAATTATCGACAGAAATTAGATTTTCACCAAACTTTGTTTGGCAGCCTTGATATGTACCCAATATTTACTAGATGTTTTCACACATTATATACATACATACATATCTGCTAAATTTTCTATTCTCAGTCTCATCAATCTATTCTATTTCTATTTCTAAAGTGTTTTTAACTATTCGAACTTTTATGTATATCATACATTTTTTATTAATTTATTAGTCAGGTTCGAGTTCATTTCTAAATTATTGCTTGTGATTAATACCTGTTATAAAGTTTATATTATAAACACGCTAATACACACC